>JAOTQJ010175210.1:13652-24303 GCA_025642045.1 Solanum sejunctum | reverse complement strand
TCATGGGTATGAGGTCGGAGTATAAGGCTGAGTTGGCGGCCTACCAACTTAAAGGAGTAGCATAAATATGGTACCATCAATGGAAGGAAGAGAAGGGCATCAACTATGTGGTGCTTTGGGAAAAGCTCAAGGTAGCCTTTCTTAGTTGGTTCTTCCCCTTGAACTTGGGGAAGCTAAGTTGGTGGAATTTATGAATTTGTGACAAGGGTCTAGAGTGTGAGGGAGTATGCCCTCAAGTTCAACCAATATTCAAAGTATGATCCCAATTTGGTAGCCGACTCAAGATCTAGGATGAGCAAATTTGTGATATATGTTTTCGACTTGGTTAATGAGGAGTGCTGGTCCACCATGTTGATTAGTGACATAGACTTGTCATGTTTGATGACCTATGCCAAACAAATGTAAAAAGGAGAAATTGAGGAAGGAAAGGGATCTTGAGGTCAAGAAGGCCCATTTTCAGGGTATGTTCCAAAGTCAAAAAGGTGGTTGGTTTTATCAAGGCCAAGGGTCCTCTCATACTTCTCATAGGAGGTTTTCCAATGAAATTCCAAGGGCCCAAGGTGTTAGTGGTGTGGTTCCTATTGATGTGTATTCGAAGTATGGTAAGGATCATGGTGGCCCATGCTTGAGAAATACCAGTGCATGTTATGGTTGTGGGGAGATGGGGCATAAGGCAATAGATTTGTTGCCAAAAGGTTCCATGTTGACCTCGAGTTGTCGTGTGAGTCATATGAGGTTTGTACTCCTATTGGTGCATCTACTATTGCTAGGAAGGTTTATAGAGATTTTACCATTTGCATGTTGCATAAAATATTGCCATATGATCTTGTTCAATTAGATATGGTTAATTTTGATGTCATTCTTGGGATGGATTGGTTGCATGCAGACTATGCCTCTATTGATTGTAGAACTAGTAGGGTCAAGTTTCAATTCCCAAATGAACCCATACTTGAGTGAGAGAGTCATGTTGTGGTGGTCAAGGAAGGTTCATCTCTTGTATTAAAGTCGATAAGTTGATCTATAAGGGGTGTATTTACCATCTTATGAGGGTTAGGGGTGTGGAGTCCAAGGTCCTTCCCATAAAGTCGATTCTAGTTGTAAATAAGTTCCTTGATGTCTTTCCAAATGAACTTCCCAGTGTTCCTCCCGAAAGGGAAATAGATTTTTGTATAGACCTCCTTTACAATACTCAACCCATCTTTATTCACCCTTACTGTATGGCACCAGAGAAGTTGAAGGAGCTAAAGGAACAATTGAGGGATTAGAGAAAGGATTTATTAGGCCTAGCCAATCATATTGGGGTGCACTGGTATTGTTGGTGAAAAAGAAGGATGGGTACCTTAGAATGTGTATTGACTACTGACAACTTAATAGGGTTACCATCAAGAATTGGTATCCTCTTCCAAGGATTGATGATTTGTTTTACCAATTGCAACGGGCTGACCATTTCTCTAAGATTGATCTTCGGTTGGGTATCATCAAGTGAAGATGAGACAGTGTGATATTCTCTAGATGGCCTTCCAGTTTAGGTATGGGCACTATGTGTTTGTTGTGATGTCCTTTGGGTTGGCCAATGCATCGGCCATCTTCATAGACCTTATGAATAGGATCTTCAAACCCTACCTTGATTCGTTATATCCATTGATTATATTTTTATCCATTCTCTTAGTGAGGAGGAGCATAGGGATCATTTGAGGGTTGTAATGCAAAGTTTGAGGGAAGAGAAGTTATATGCCAAATATGAGAAGTGTGAATTTTTGTTAAGGGAGGTTGCCTTCCTAGGACATGTGGTGCCGTGGGATGGTATTAAGGTGGATCCTAGAAAGATGGATCTGATTAGAAATTGACCTAGACCATTGACCCAATCAGATATGAGGAGCTTCTTCGGCTTAGCGGGTTATTATTGGAGATTTATGAATGAGTTTTCTTCTATTGCTTCTCCCATGACTAAATTGACTCAAAAGAAGGCCAAGTTTGTGTGGATCAATGAGTGTGAGAGGAGCTTCCAAACATTGAAAGATAAGATTGTGTTTGCTCCTATTTTGTCACTACCAGAAGGGCTAGAGGAATTTGTTATGTATTGTGATGCTTCTAGAGTTGGTTTCTGTTGTGTTCTTATGTAAAATTGTAAGGTGATAGCCTATGCTTCTAGGAAACTCAAGGTGCTTGAAATGAACTATCCTACCTATGGTCTTGAACTACCCACCGTGGAATTTGTATTAAAGATTTGGTGTCATTACTTGTATGTGGTGCATGTTGATGTGTTCATCGATCATAAGAGCCTCCAATATATCTTCATTTAAAAAGATCTTAACTTGAGGCAAAGTAGATGGTTATAAGGACTATTATATGAGTGTGCATTATCATGCGAGCACTAATAAGGTGGCGGATGCTTTGAGTAGAGTATCTATGGGTAGCCTAGCTCATGTTGATGGTGGTGATAAGGAGGTGGCTAGAGAGGTCCATCATTTTGCTAGATTGGGAGTTAGGTTGGAAAAAGTGGGTAATGGTTGTGTTGTTATTGTTGATGGTTCTAAATCTTCATTGGTTGAGGAGGTGAAAACATAGCAACATCTTGATCCCTCCATGTTAGAATTGAAGGAATTGGTTAGTGATATGAAGGTGGAGGTTTTCTCCTAGGGGGGAGATAATGCACTTTAATACCAAGGGAGGTTATGTGTGCCTTGTGTTGATGGCTTGAGAGAGATAATTCTTGATGAGGCTCATGGTTCTTCCTATTTTATTCAACCCAGACCTACTAAAATGTATAGAGATTTGAGAGTGTGTATTGGTGGGGAGGCATGAAGAAAGATATTACAGATTTTTTTTCCAGTTGCATGATTGTCAATAAGTCAAAACTGAACATCAAAGGCTAAATGAACTAACCCAAGACATAGAGGTTCATACTATAAAGTAGGGAGATATTAATATGGACTTTGTAGTTAGGTTGCCCAAGACTACGAAGGGTTTTAATTCCATTTGGGTAGTGGTTGATAGCATGATAAAATCAGTTCACTTTCTACCGGTTAAGACCACATATGGGGCTGAACATTATGCTAGGTTGTACATCCATGACTTGGTGAGATTGTATAGGGTTTCTTTATCCATTATATTGGATCGTGGAGCTCAATTTACTTCACATTTTTGGAGGTCTTCCAAAGGGGTCTTGGTACAAAGGTTAAACTTAGTACGTCTTTCCACACTCAAATGGATGGCCATGCCAAAAGGGCTATCCAAACACTTGAAGACATACTTAGGGTTTGTGTATTAGAGATCAAGGGTTTTTTGGATAATTATCTTCCATTGATTGAGTTTTCCTAAAATAATAGCTATCATTCTAGCATTAGTATGACTCCTTTTGAGGCCCTTCATGGTAGACATTATAGATCATTAGTTGGGTGGTTTGAAATTCATGAGGTGGATTTTGTGGGACCAGATGTTGTTGTGGAGTCTCTTGAGAAGGTTAGGATGAATATGTAGAGGTTGAAGACGGCTCAAAGTCATCAAAAGTCCTACACTAATATGAGGATAAGGGATCTTGAATTCAAAGTGGATGACTGGATTTACTTGAAGGTGTCACCCATGAAGGGTGTGGTTTGTTTTGGTAAAAAGTGCAAGTTGAGCCCAGGATATATTGGCTCTTATAGGGTAATAAGGAGAATTGGCAAGGTAGCTTAAAGGTTGGATGAGAAATGGAATAGGTTCGTCCAGTCTTTCATGTATCAATGTTGGGAAAATTTGTGGGAGACCCTAATGCTATTTTGCCTCTAGATGTTGTGGGGATAGTTGAAGACAACTTGACTTATGAAGAGGTTCAGGTTTAAATTTTTGATGGACAAGTGATCAGATTGAGCAACAAGGATGTGGGGTCCGTTAAGTTCCTTTGGAGGAATCAACTAGTTGAAAGTGCTATTTGGGAGGTGGAAGTGGACATGCAAAAAGTGATATCCTATCTTTCCACTCAACTCAAGCCTAAGGTATCAATCTAAGTCCCCTATGACATATGTATACATTCATGTTTAAATGTACAAGTTCATGATGATGTTACTCTTATGTCGAGATTTTTGAAATGATGTTTAAGTGCATTGTTGTATCCTTATTAGGCTGAAATTGTCATGTTTGTGTCTCTCATATATGTTTCTTTAACATTCGGGGACAAATGATCCCAAGGTGGGGATATTGAAACGATCCCAAAAAGTGCACAAAAATGTGCCTCAAAGAAATTCATGTGTCTGAAATTGTAATTCCCATGTATCTCAAAATCCATGTGTGATATCAAAAATCCGACTTCATATTTTTGTTAACAGGGTCAAATTGAATATAAGATGGGACTAACCCCGATTTAAGATTAACCATAGAAAAAATTGAAAATTGCAAAAATGTGATTTTCAGTGTGCATTCGCACCCCTAGAGCAACGCGCCAAATGTGCACCACGATGTTATTTTTGGGCAGTTTTTCATGTCCGGCACAAGGCTTTTGAGTCATGGGCATAAATATTCTCATAAGTGAAAACACCTATACTTAGCCATATTTCACCCTCATATCATTCAAAACATTCCCAATGCTCATTCAAACACTTAGCTAATATTTTACTCATCTAAAGCTTCAACACTCATCCGGATTTGAAGATTCTCATTCAAGCTTCAAGTCTCCATGTCCCATCTTCATCAAGTTCATCTCCAAAGCTAATGTATGTGGGTTTCTTTCAATGGTTACTTTCACCCATGATGCCCAAGCTTCCTTTTATTAAAAATTGTATGGCTTAAAGTTGATTTATTCATGTGTCTTTTTTATTATGAAATTCACTGCACACAGTGTTGGGGTTTAGAAAATTGGAAGTTTTTACCATGTTTTGGGGTATGAATCTAAGGTCTATTATGAGATTTGATGAAGGATTTTGATGTATATTCTTTAAGAGTATTACCAAGTATCTATTGATGGTTTTACATTGGATTTTCTAGCATGATAATACTCTTGAATTGCATGGTTTTACACTAGTACTACACACCCGCCAAATGTTTGATAAAATGTTCGGTGTAATGCATGAAGGTCTAATGCATGTATTATGAGTTGATTGACTATATGATGATGAAATTAATGTATATATATGGTGTTGTGAATTGTCCAAGCCTAGCTCATAGGATTGCAGGCTCGGGTAATCATATCGAAGGGTTGGTACCTTGGTTGCCTAGTACCGGGGGAAGTCGGTATGTATAAACATATTAAGGGGTTGGTGCCTCATTAAACATATCAAGGAGTTGGTACCTTGTTCCCTAGCTCGGGAGATGGTAGGACCGGGTAACCATATTGAGAGGTGGGGACCTCATTAACCATTTGAGGGGTTTGTACCTCATTCACCTCCCCATAGAGGTGGTAGGCCTTGGATATTCTATATTAATGGTCACTTGCTACACATGTATTACGTTCCATATAAGCATGACTTTACTTCAAGCATCATTCATACATTCCATCTTGCTAATATGCTATTTGTTGAGTATTATTATACATTTTGCCTATGATGTCTATCTATTATTGCATTGCATCCTACATACTTAGTACATTCAAATATACTAATGCATACTCTATACCTACATGATGTCACAATGTAGGAACCAGAACACCACTTGTTCATCCTCCCCCTCCACGTAGCTAGTACGACTGTCTCTCAAGCTTGATGGCGAGTCCTCTATTCCGGGGACATGTCTTATGATCTTTTTCTATTTACTAACACTATCTTTATTTTGTTTATGTATTTTCTATGAGGGTAAGCCCAATTGCTTGTCGTGGCCCCTGTTCTTATCTATGTAGTAGTGGTGTTGTTTGATATGTTATGTATCTATGCTAAGAGCCTTGACTGTATGGTTCTTGATTTCTATGATATGAAAGTATTCCCTTAGCCCCGGTTGTCCCATTTTATTATCTCTTGATGCTTGTCTTATTGCTTCCATGACCAAGGATATGTAATCATGTTCTATGATGCTTGCTTGGGGTCCCTTCAGGTTCCCCTTGCATGATGTCACGTCTAGGACCTAGGCTTGGGCCGTGACAAAATCACAAACCCTTCTAGCCCTTCAGGTAAAGCCAAAGTAGGAGCGGAGATAAGATTGTCTTTCAAAGTTTGAAAAGTCTTTTCAGATTCATTGGTCCAAACAAATTTTGCCTTCTTTTGGTTCAACTTTGTCATAGGGGAAGCAATAGAAGAGAAATCATTCACAAACCTCCAATAGTAACCGCCAAGCCCAAGAAACTCCTAATACCCGTCGGAGTCAAGGGTGTAAGCCAATTCCATATCACCTCTATATTCTTAAGGTCTACTTTAATTCTATCACCCGACACCACATGCTCTAGGAATACAACCTCTATTAACCAAAATTCAGACTTTTCATATTTAGCAAATAACCTCTCATCCCTCAAAATTTGCAACACCACCCTCAAATGATTCATATATTCTTCTTCGCTCTGGGAACAAATCAATATACCATCAACAAAGACCACCACAATCATATCAAGGTAGTATTTAAAGACCCTATTTATGAGATCCATAAATATTGCCTATGCATTATTCAAGCCAAAAGACATTACTACAAATTAAAAATGCCCATACCTAGTCCGAAAGGCCGTCTTTGGAATATCACACTCCCTTACCCTAATTTAGTGGTCTCTGGACTGAAGATCAATCTTAGAAAATTGACTAGTCCCTTGTAGTTGATCAAAAAGTTCATCTATCCTTTGTAGAGAATACTTGTTCTTTATAGTGGCTGTATTGAGTTGCAGACAAAAGATGCACATTCTAAGGGAACCATTCTCTTTCTTTACAAACAACACCGATGCACCCCAAGCTAACTTGATAGGGCTTATGAAGCCTTTCTCCAACAAATCCCTCAATTGATTCTTCAAGTCTTTTAACTCTGCCAGGGCCATATGATAAAGGGGGACGGAAATGGGTTGTGTATGGGGGAGGAAGATAAGTCAATTTCCATTTCGAGTGGAACACCGGAAGCTCATCGAGAAAGACATTAAGAAACTCATTAATCTAGGGTTGGCAAGCAAATAAGGAGAATACTTTGAGATCTTGTTAAATTTGAGGTCATACTCCCTCAGACTCAAAGAACCTTGTTTGAGATTCATTAACTTCATCATCTTAGACTCTCTCAACTCAATAGGGAACAACCGATTGAGGAAGGGGGCTTTGAACTCCTCCCAAGGAATACCATCATCATTTATCCTCTCCAATTTCCATGGATCAAACAAAATTTGGGCCACATCCTTGAGTTGGTAGTTCGCTAGTTCCGCCTTCTCCTCCGAATTTACCCCATGATAGATAGCACCTTATCCACCTAATTGATGAAATCTTAGGGATCTTCCTCCACCTTTGAGCCATGAAACTCTAAAGGGTTCATCCTTATGAAGTCCCTCACCCTTGAGGCCAGAGTAGGAGCATGAAGAGCCTGGGCCCCTTGGTTCTATTGGTTGGTCATAGCATGGGTTGACATAGTGATGACATTCTGGAACTCATCTTGGGCCGCCCAACCATTTTAGGGAGCTTGAGAAGCGGGAGGGGGAGGTGGCTCCTTGCATGTATGGTCCTTCCTTAGTCTTCCTCTTAGTAGCAACATGATCTTGGAGAGTGAAAGAGCATTCGTTAGGGGTGAAATACTTATCTTTACATATAAAGCAAGACATAGATCATAAAGAAGAGAAATATTTCGCAAAATGCCTCATAGCCTTTTATTCATAGTTATGGTGTGCTTCATAACCATGAATAAGACTCTAATTGACATGTTCTATTGGGTTTACAAGGATCTTTAATAACCTAGTGATTTGATACCAAGCTTGTCATGACCCAAGCCTAGGGCTAAGAAGTGATATAGCGAATAGGAAGTCCGAAGACATCCCAAACAAGCCTCTTAGAATATTATGTAAACATCCTTAGTTGCGGAGACAAAATAAGACAATCACAAGAGTCAATTATAAAGGAAGTGGGACTAAGAAAAGTCTTTCATAATTATAAAAACTAAGAAGAGTTGAGCTAATAAGTGTATACAAACATAGTATCCAACAACACCTCTACTTAAGAATGGTGCGGGGGCGAAGACACTTCCTGGGCTCACCCTCATGATAATAAGTATCCAATGTAAGGAACAAGTCTCAACATAGCATGAATAAAATAGATATTGTCCTCGTACTTAAGAACTCATCAAAGGCTTTCTTCAAGAAATGAACTAGCCATGTGGAGGAGGAGGATTGATAGGAGCTCAGATCCTTACTTGGTACTCGTTAGCACTTGCAATGTAAAAAGTATGCAGGGTGTAATGCAATAAATACATAAGCCATAATAAGCAAGATGCATAATCATAATCAATTGATATAAATTCTATATGACATTTATGAGCAATACTTCAAATGAACAATGCATGAAAGACATTCATCTTGCATATATAACATACATATATGGGAGGAGAGCTTAACTAACATAGACCAAGCGAGCTACTACTTGGAATGTGAGGCATGACAGGCCCTCGGTAAGGTGAGGTCTACTTGCTAAGGTAAACCAAACATGTCCCCACTTGATGGGAAAACATGACCTAGATGGATCCACTAGTAAAACCCATTTAGGGAAATAGTATAATCCTATGGTGGAACATAGTTTCGAGACTACAAACTTTATATAAAGTCTCCTAGAGTCTAGCCCCCACATTAAGCCTCAATCGGTGCTAAGTCTAATCCCATGTAAGACTTCAAATAATCATAAGTTTATTTATAACATACATAACTTATAAGAGACATAAATCATGACATGAGTAGCTCATTCACATGCTTAACCTCTACTAGTGAGCTTAACTTGAATATGAGGGTAAAATAGTAATCATGTTTGATCCCTCAACTTGACATGGATGGCTCACAAGAGGATAGAATCTTAAAATAGAGCTTAACTTGTCACTTGTACAATCATAGATACTTTTCATGAGTCTAATAGTGCTTGGAAGCCCATAATTATCATGAAGACACTTGACTTGTAAATCATGCAATTGTTCATCAAAAACTTAGGAATTCTTATCAGGTAATTTAATCAAACACATGGTGGGTTCATGATAGTTGTTCAAAATTATGCAACTCAAGAGTATAGCAAAAAAGAATAAAATCAATTCATTTCAAAGTCATTCAAATCAACCCACCAATATTGTAGTATCTTGAAATTTACTTTAAAATTCACAATAATTCATAGTTTTCATTGTTCACATAATGCATTACTTCAATCAAAATAAATCAATTTATGGAATGCAATTTAAATAATATTCATACATAATCAATCAATACTTGATAAAATCCAACATAATATACATTTATAATTCATAATAAGAGATACTCATAAGTAATATAATTTGAATTCATACAATTTTCATAAAATGAGAAGGTTGGGCTCCATTGGTGAAAGGAGCTCGTGATGAAGACCTACATACCTTAAACCTTAAATTTCTTGGAATAGAATTGGGGAAGACTAGAAGCTTGTGTTGGGTTCTTAAGTTTCCAAACTTGTGCCTGAATTCCTTGAATTTGAATGGGGGATTTGATGGTTTTTTTTGAGAGGTTTGGAGAGGGTTTTGTGAGTACCAAAATTGAAAATTGACTAAGTATAGAAGATTTCACATTTAAATGGGCATTGGATTATTACCGCAATGCCCTTGGATGAAATATGAAAAACAAGGGAAGGATTGCACTACTTCGCACCCCAAGTGCGATGCAGACCAGGTGTGCTAGCCTAATTTACTTTATTGTGCAGCCTAGGTGCATCGCGGTCTTGGTAGAGGCTCTTTGTAAATTATCGTGTTGCAAAAATTATTTTTTGTAATGGGTCTTCTAAAATCCAGGGGTTCATTCCCCACTCAATTTCGCCCTCTAAGCAAGAATATGAACAAATTTCTGAAATCACAAATAATTTTTGAGATATTCAAAGGTACAATTATGGGGCATTCCAAAACACATGAGAGGTGTTTCAATGTAGATCACATGCTTGTCCCAAGTGAGGTAATGAGGTATGTGTGCTAGGATTTGGAGCAGATTGTAAGACTTCTGTGTGAATAGGTAGTGCATTATTGATGGCAATGCAAGGTGTGAGATTGCAATCTTCTACATGTGATAGGATATCGATGCAACCTAGTCCTTAGATGATCCAAGATTTGATTGCAATGGAAATTCATCCTCATGGAAAGATACATCTCTACTTACAAAAATTGTTTTTGACTCAATGACTAACAACTTATGTCCCTTTTGACTGACAACAGATCCAAGTAGCACAACTTTTCTTGCCTTTGGTAAAAAATAATCATTTCTATGCAGATTGGTAGCAAATGCAAGACGACCTATCACTCTAAAATGATCTAGTGAAGGTTGTCTTCCTGATAAGGTGACTTATTTCCCACAATCTATAGAGAAATTCTGTTAATGATATATGCAACAAATTCTATACATTCATGCTAAAATTCATTAGGCAAATAATCCCAAAACTTGATAGCTCTAGCTACCTCTAATAAATATTTGTGCTTCCTTTCCACTCCATTTTGCTGTGGAGCATGATGTAGGATCCAATGTAGTGCAAACAAATTATGACAATCAGAGTTCAAAAACTCTCCTCTATTGTCTGATTTGAAT
>JAOTQJ010175210.1:0-13552 GCA_025642045.1 Solanum sejunctum | reverse complement strand
GATGTAGGATCCAATGTAGTGCAAACAAATTATGACAATCAGAGTTCAAAAACTCTCCTCTATTGTCTGATTTGAATACTATAACAAACTTTCCAAATAGATTCTTTACAATTATTAGAAAATGTTTAAGAATAACAATGACATAAGATCTCAATGTAATTAGAAAAGTCCATGTCCACCTAGACTTTTCATCCACAAGAGTAAAAAAATACTTCATTCTATTATGAGTAGTCACCTTGTACGGTCCCCAAACATCCATATGTACTAAACTAAACATATTATATTTTGTATTATTGCTGATTGGAAATGGAAGTCTAGTTTGTCTAGCTTGAAGACATATACAACTCTGATCAATGGCAGACTTGTTACAAGTACTAAATTCTTTTATTCTTCTATGTACTCCCATAGGAACATGTCCTATTCTTCTGTGCCAAAGTGTTGGATCTACATCTTTCTTTCCAATAGCTGATATTGTTGTGAAGTGATCCTATTGTTTCCTAGATCTGTAGTTCGACACTTACAATCCATCCTCAGTATCACCAATCACTTTGACCTTTCCAGACAAGAAGTCCTAAAACAAGAAATATGTGTGGAAAAAGGAAACACTACATTTTCAATTCTTTTATCAGTTTGGGTACACATAAAAGGTTAAACTTAAATGTTAGTACATACAATACATAACTAATCATTTCACCTTCATTTAATTGCAAGTTTATAACATGGGACACTATTGCTGAATCATTTATCGATAGTCAAACTCTTCCTATGTTCCCTATCACATTCTCACAATCCAAATTATTAGGATCTTCTATTACATGATCAGTGGCCCCAAAATCTATTAATCTATTTTAGATGAGTATTAGTAGTACCTGTCATGTTAACACTACTTTGAGGATCTATATTATACTTGTGTGTCGATCTGCAGTACATTCAATATCTGGTCAAATTGCTCTGGAGTAGTTTAGTTCATCAACTGTAGCAGTTGCTTCTTAGTGACATGATTATTATATTTGTGTTATAGTTCGGTTGCTTGGTTCTTCATATGATCCAGTGTTCCTTTGTATTGTGAGTACACTGGAGTGCCTCCTATTGTTGTATTCACCCTCCTTTTCCCATTAAAGTGTTCTAGATATCCAATTAACATATAACAATCTTCTCTAATGTGTCTAGTTGCATGAAAAAGACTACACTTCTTTAAGTTGTTGCAATATACTGTGATATGTCCCTTCATGTTGCAAAAATCACAGTACATAAAATGAAAATTCTTCTTTGTATGTTGCCTATTATCAAACTATTGTGATATATTGTATTTTGCACTGTACAAAGCCAAAGATTATTTTCCTTTATGAACATTCCCTGCAATCCCTTTCTGACTTTCATCCTATATTATTAGAGCATAAGCCTTGTTCACATTAGGCCAATTGTGCATCATTAATATCTAACCTCTTTCTTGTCAATAGCTATTGTTTCACCCTATCAATAACAACAACAAATGTTGATAATGCATCTGCTCAAGATACTCCTTACCCTTATGACAATCAGAGCTACGTGAGGGTAAAATTGAATCATACTTATCCCACAAGTTCTTCAGCTTTGTGTAATAAGCAAAAATAGTTGACACTCCTTATGTCAAGGTGAAGATATTCCTATGCAATTGATATAGTCTAGACATATTGATCTTATCAAACTGTTCCTTTAAATCAACCAATACCTGATGTGCACTGGCTGAGTATAGAATTCCGCTAAGTAGTTCCTTGCTTACACTACATGTGATCCATAAGATAAAAATTTCATTACATCAATCATTGATCTTTCTCAAATCTCCTTCATAGATACTTCATTAAACTGTTCCATCGATATATCCTAGGTTATTTGGTACGAAAAATGCAATTTCCATGACTCGACTCCACAATGTCTAGTTCTCTATTCCCATTAACTAAATTTCAACAGAAAGTGCTCCTGGCACATATAAAGAGCTCAAATACAGTGGATGATTATGATCAACCATAACTGATCCTCCATTGATGCCTTCTCTATGTGCTCTATTATTCGATCCTCTAATCGTTTCTCCTTGTGCACTATTAATTGAACTTTCAATGTCCTCGACTGCCATATTTGATGTATTCCTAATGGAGAGCTCCTAGATTCATCCTCCATGCTCTGGTACCATGTGAACTTTAGATATTTGAATAGAGAGAATTCTTATTCCAGTATTAATTGAAGAAGAATACAACTCACTAACTTGAAAAAGAAGAAATACACCTACATATATAACACTAGTTTGTAACTAATTATAGTTAATTAGTCTAACTAACTTGACAGTTGTACATTTATCTAACTAACTACTCTCAACAAAATAGACTTGTGTATTGAAGCTATTGGTACTACTCTCTGCATGAAACTAGTAATCAAGTTCTCATTTTTTCCGTATTGGTATTAATGTTTAGATAAAAGATAAGGGGGTTTATGTGAAATATGTTAATTTAATTTCTTCTATTAGAGGGTTGATTTCTTAGATTATCACTTAACTATATACACTACTAATTATTATTTTAGAAAGTCATCTTTCGAATCGATTTCATTTTTTTCTCCTGTGGAAGTGACTTTTTTGAGATAACAACTAGTAGTTCAGTGACCAATAGAGAAATTAACTCCTCTATTAAATTGGACAAGGAAATGATCCAATATATTTGATGGTCATTTTCTTTATGATGCAGCCAATTGTTGAGATAAGAAAGGACATTATCATTGTTCACCTTTTGAATCAGGCAGTAACGCCAAGGAGAAACATCCTTCTTTAGACATTTCAAAGCAATTGCATCCACAATTCAACCAAAAATGTATGTATTTAGCATCTATATCATAAAATGTTCAATTCTTGAATTCTATTTCTTCCCTTTTTATACATATAATCTGGTAAACATGTAACATTTAGTTTACTTGTGTGAAACTTATGACACTCATATAGTGGAAGCAAGTATTTTCTAACATACACAGTTAGTTCTTGATGCAAATTTTGGTCAGCACAACAATTCTCATGAAAACAAATAATAAGTATACATACAATTCATGGGGCGTGCATATAAAATATAAGCTACACTCTTTTAATAACTACATGTTGCTTCCCACAACAAATAACCATACAACATATAGGAAGTGAAATAACTGAAGTAGTTTTCGTCCGACCAATTGGCTTGGACACCTGACCATCTGTGACGGTCCATTTTATCTCACCCAAAATGACATTGAAATGCCCCTCATGTGTTTTGTAATGCCCCATAATATAATTTTTGTGTATCTTAAAATTCGTGCATGCTTTTGAAAATTTGGCTTTATATTCTTGATCAGGGGCAAAATTAAGTGGAAAATGGGTCTAACCCAGATTTTGAAAAGACCCATAGCGAAAAATAATTTTCACTAATTTTTCATAATCTAGTGTCGGCCTGCGACCTTGGCAGTGACGTGCTAGGGGCGCGGACTAGTGTAAATTGAAGTTCGCGTATGGTCTGTATTGCACCAGGGGCATGGACTAGTGTATTATTTTCCTTGGTTTTTCTCATTTCACCCAAGGGTATTGGGTCGTAGCACCATGCCCACTTAAACGTGAAATCACCCGTACATAGCCATTTTTCAATTCTATAACTCACAAAATCCTCTCTAATATATTTCTAATATTCTATCAATTCTCTCTTTCAATCTAAGGATTTCAAGCTCAATTTTGGAACTCAATGACTTATTTCAAGCTCTAAGTCTACTTCAAGTTCATCTCAAGGAATTCAAGGCTTAAGGTATGTGGGCTTCATCCATGGATCCTTTTACCCATGAAGCCCAACGTTCCCTTTTCATATAAAATTTCATGTTTTAAAGTTGTATTATCTATTGGTACCTCTTTGAAACAGCCCCGAAAATTGCCCGAAAATGTGCCCCAAAAGTGCCTAGAATCGTTATTTCCATATACACAATATTCGTGTGTGATATCAAAAATCTAACATCATATTCCTATTCACGGAGCAAAATTGAGTAGGAAATGAGTCTAGTCCCAAGTTAAGAGCAACCATAGCAAAGTTTGAAAATCAGAAAAATTGCAATTGTCAGTGAGCTAGCGTGCGCCAGGAGCGACGCACCAAGGGCACACCAATGTGTATTTTGTGCTCTGTTATTTGTTGCTTTATCCAAGGCTTTTGGGTCTTGAGCCTATGCCTTCCCATACATGAAAATACCTATACATAGCCATATTTTACCTTCATATATTCCAAGACATTTCACAATACTCTGTCAAACCCTTAGACTTATATTCCTCCCCAAAATTCAAGTGTCCAAAATTTCTTCCAGATTAAAAGGAAATTATCCAAAATTGAAGTCTCTATTCAAATCTTTATCAAGAAATTCTCCAAAGCTAAGGTATGTGGGTTTCATTTATGGGTTCCTTTCACCTATGAACCCCAAGCATCCTTTTTACCTAAATTGCATGATTTCAAGTTGATTTACTTATGGATGTTACTTATTATGAATTAAACTATGAATGATGTTGGGATTTTATGAAATTGTGACTGTTTTAGCATGTTTTGAGCTATGAATCTAAGATTCCTTGTGGGATTTAATAAAGGATTTTGATGTATATTGATTGAGGGTATTACAACGTATTGATAGATTATTTTACATTGAATTTTCTTGCATGATTTCACTCCCAAAATTGCATAATTTTACACTAGCACTATACATCTACCAAGTATTTGATAAAGTATCTGGTTATGATTCCTAGAGGAATTAAAGGTCCAATGCATGTCTTATAAGTTGAATGACTTTATGTTGATGATAGAAATTTATATATATGATATTCTCCTGTATCGTGTTGGGAATTCACCATTTCCCACCTGGTGGGTTGTGAGACCGGGTAACCATGTCGAGGGTTTTATACCTTGATAACTATGTCAAGAGATTTGTATCTTGATGAGCATGTCGAGGGGTTTGCACCTTGATAACAGGGTTGAGGGGTTGGTACCTCAATCACCACGGAGGGTAGGGTGACATGATCCACCAACAAATTGAGGGGTTGGTACTTTAATAGACTATGAATTCTATAATGATGGTATCTTCTTGCATATGTATTGTGTTCTATGTAAGAATGATTTACTTCAAGCATCTTTCATGCATGCCATATTATTATATACTACTCATTGCCTACACTTATGCATTTTGATTAGTTGCTTATCTCTTCTTGCATTGCATCATACATACTTAGTATATTTAAACATACTAATGCATACTCTATGCCCATATAATGTTACAATGTAGGAACTGGAGCCCCACTTGAGCATCTTCCTCCCCATAGCTAGTATGATTTCTCTCAAGCTAGTTGGTGAGTCCTCTATTGTGGGGACAATGTCTATGATCTCATGGTATGTACTAAGACTGTCTTTCTTTTATATATTTATTAACAATAAGGGTGATCCCAGTTGTTTATCTTGGCCCCTGCTCTTATCTATGTTTTAGAGGTGTTGTTGGACATGTTATATGTTGAGAATTGACTCACCTGTTATGACATTTATGTTATGAAAGTTTCCCGCTAGCACCTTTTTACCCTTATTTCTAATCTAATTATGTTTTTTAATTGCTTCAACAACCAATGATGTGTAATGATATGTTAGAAGGCTTGTTTGAGGTCCCTTAAGGTTCCCCATTCGCTGTGTTACATCTAGCCCTTAGGCTTGGATCATGACAAACTTTATATCAGAGTACTAGGTTGTTAATAGTACTCGACATCCAAAACATCGCATCGATTAGAGTTTTATTCATTGTCATGTTTTTCACCACAATTATGAGTTGGATCATTTGAGACATTTTAGGAAATATTTTCCTTCTTCATGATCTATGTCATGCTATAGAAGTTAGGTGTGTTTTCCCTTTAAAGAATTTCCTTATCATGTTTAGATCATGCCTAACACAAGAGGAAGGAGAGCCCGCACTCTTGGGGAACAATCGGCTCATGGTGAGCTCCGGGATGCTCTCACATTGCTACCTCAATATATGGCCAACAAAGTCAATCAAGGGTCCTAATCCCCTCATGCTCCTACCCTAGGATCTAGGGTGAGAGACTTCATCAGGATGCACCTGCGAAAATTTTATGGGTCTATGGTAGATGAGAACCCTCAAGAGTTTATTAATGAGGTCTAAACGGCAGTGGCTATCATGGGTGTTAGATCGAAAGAGAAAGTGGAGTTGGCAGCCTATCAACTCAAATGGGTAGCCAAATATGGTTTAATCATTGGAAGAAGGAAAAAGGAATCAATAATGTGGTGCTTTGGGAGTAGTTCAATGCAACATTTCTTAATCAGTTCTACCTTCTTGAGCTTAGGGAGTCTAAGATGGTGAAGCTTATGAATTTCAAACAAGGGTCTCTAAGTGTGAGGGAGTATACCCTCAAGCTCAATTATCTTTCTGAATTTCCTCCCCACTCGGTTGCCGACCTAAGTTCTAGAATGAACAAGTTCGTGATGGGTGTATCCGATTTGGTGAGTGAGGAATATTGGTTTGTTATGTTCATTAGTGGCATAGATTTGTCCAGTTTAATGTCCTATGCTGAATAAATAGACAAGGAAAAGTTGAGGAAGAGGAGTAATAAGGCCAAAAGGGCCCATTTTGAGGGAAAGTTCCAATGTTGAAAGGGTGGCCAATTCCATCAAGGCCAATGGTTTTCTCGTTCTTCTAATAGGGGGTTTGTCAATGACTTCCCAAGGACCCAAAGTGTTGGTGGTATGGTTCATAATAATTTGTACTTAAAATGTGGTAGGGATCATAGGGGTCCATGTTTAAAAGACACTAATGCATGTTATGGATGTGGGGAAGTGAGTCACAAAAAGATTGATTATCCTCGTAACTGCATAAGGCTAAGGAGGTTCATCTATAAGGTTCAAGTGCGGATCCTTTGTGGGGAGGTGGTCAACAAGGTGGTTCCACAAGGCACAATCAGTTTTATGTACTCCAATAGAGGCAAGGGATTGAGGAGGTTCCTGATGTTGTCATTAGTATGTGAAAAGTCTTTGATTTTGATGTGTATGCATTGATTAATCAGTGCCACTCTTTTTTTTGTTACCCCTTTTATTGAGAACAAGTTCCATGTTGAGCTCGAATTATTGTGAGAGTCTTATGAAGTGTCTACTCCTATTGGTACATCCATTGTTGCTAAAAAGGTATATAGAAATTGTCCCATTTGTATTTTGCATAGGATATTGCGTTTTGCTCTTGTTAAGTTGGAAATGGTTGATTTTGATGTAAAACTTCGGATGGATTAGTTGAACACATACTATGCCTCTATTGATTGTAGAACCCGTAGGGTCAAATTTCAATTCCCAAATGAACCCTTCCTTGAGTGGGAGAGTCATAATGTGGTGGTCAAAGATAGGTTCATCTCTTTCATTAAAGCTCGTAAGTTAATTGATAAGGGATGTCTCTATCATCTTGTGAGGGTTAGGTGTGTTGAGTCCAAAGCCCTTCCTATAAAGTCAGTTTTGGTGGTAAATGAGTTCCTCGATGACTTCCAAAATGACCTTCTTGGTGTTCATCTCGAAGTGAAAATAGATTTTGGTATATACCTCCTTCCCCATACTCAATCTATTTCTGTTTCTCGTTATAGTATGGCCTAGAAGAGTTAAAGGAGTTGAAGGAGCAATTGAGGAATTTGTTGGAGAAGGGTTTCATTAGGCCTAGTCAATCACCTTGGGGTGCACTAGTGTTGTTTGTGAAGAAGAAAGATGAGTCCCTTAGAATGTGTATAGACTATCGGCAACTCAATAGGGTCACCATAAAGAATGAGTATCCATTTCCATGGCCTAAACTTGGGTCATGACAAATATGGCATGTATGATCAATGTTTAAGTAACACATAGTTACAGGGAATATAACATACGTGTACGAAGGGACCATTAACTATTGGTGGATCATCACAACCTACCACGCTTGGTGATTGAGGTACAAATCCGGTCAATAGGTTGGTGGATCATCGCACCCTCCCACCGTTGGTGCCGGAGTATGAACCTCCCGATAGGTTGATGGATACAAAACCCCAACAAGGTTGGTGGATCTTCGTACGCTACCACCCTTTATGTCGAAGTACAAAAACCCCAATAGGTTAATAGGTACAAACCCCCATCATGGTTACCCGCCACACCACCCTTGGGTAGGGCATGGTCACATTCCAATACTACATAGAGAGCACCATATATATGCATTCATTTCATCATCATTTCATTTTATCATTATCATACCATCATCATATTGTCATTCAACCCATAAGACATGTATTGGAACTTCAATTCCTCAAGGAACCATAACCAAACATTTTATCATACACTTAGAGGTGTGTAGTGCTAATGTAAACCCATGCAATTCAAGAGTGAAATCATCTTAGAAAATTCAATGTAAAACCTTCAATAGATATTTGGTAACACCCTCAAGTAATTTACATTAAAACCCTTTACCAAATCTCACAATAGACCTTGGTTTCGTAACTCAAAACATAGCAAAACAGGCACAATTTCATGAGCTTTAACATAGTGTGCAATGACTTTCATAATAATATAGACCAAATTGTAAATCAACTTTAAATCATATGAATTAGAGTAAAAGGAAGATTGGGTATCATGGGTGATAGGAACCCATTAATGAAACCACATACCTTAGTTTTGGAGATGAACTTGACTAAGATTGGAGGTGGACACTTGAAGCTTGAGAGGAAATCCTTAGATCCAGAGAGGGTTTTCAGACTTGAGTTTAGGAGTAATATATTAGCCAAGTGTTTGAGTAAGTATTGGGGTATGTTTAGAATAACATGAGGGTGAAAAGTGGTTAAGTACTGCTATGTTTACGTTTGGGGACATTTAGGCCCAAGACTTCAAAGTCTTGGACTGCAAGGAAAATTACTGGACAAAAATATACATGGCTGCATCGCAGATAGGACGTGAAATGAATTCCTTCATCTGCATGTGCGCCAAGGGCATGAAAAGCTCTCTTGAAATCGCTACTTGGATAATCAAAATTGCTATTCGTTTGCTCTAAAATTGGGGTTAGGACCTTGTCCCCCTAAGTTTGACCCCCTGAAATAGAATATTAAGTTGAATTTTTGAGATCATGCATGGATTTTGGGATATGTGGAAATTACCATTCCAGGCTCTTCCGAGGCATATTTTCGGTCATTTTTTGGAGTCGTTTTAATATCTCCCTCTTGAGAACATTTGTCCCTTAATGTCAATGAAATGTATATGAGCTGCACAAACATGACAATTTCAGCCGACATACAGATGCAATAATGCACTTAAACATCATTTCAAAAACTTTATCAAAAGTGTAAAATCATCATGAACTTGTCAATTTAAAAATGAACATATTCAATGATATGGGTCTGAACTTAAGACTTGAGACCAAATGAAGGACTTAGATAAAAACTTGAGCATGAGTTAAGTAGAAAAGGTAAGGGTACCTCTTTTGCATGTCCGCGGACCTCCAAAGTAGCACTCTCAACTTGTTGATTCCTCCAAAGGACCTTAAAGGAAACTAACTATTTGTTTCTCAACCTCTTATCTTGCCTATAAAAAATCTAAACCGAAACCTCTTCATATGTCAAATTATCCTTGATAGCACCCACAACATCAAGAGTCACAATGCCATTCAGATCACCCACACATTTCTTTAACATGGACCCATGGAACACTGGATGAACCAATTACGTCTCACTAGGAAACCTAAACTCATAAGCTACCTTTCCAAAACTCCTCATGACCACATAAGGGCTAATGTATCTTGGGCTCAACTTGCCCTTCTTACCAAAGTGGACCACACCCTTCATGGGTGAAACCTTTAGGTAGACCCAATCACCAACTTTGAATTCAAAGTCTCTTTTTGTCACATCATCATAGGATTTTTGATGACTTTGGGCCATCATCAACCATTCCCTAATCATCCAAACCTTCTCAATAGCTTCCTTAACTAGATCTGATCCCAACAAATCTATCTTACCAACCACAAACCATCCGACCAGTGAATTCTCATTCAGAGAGCCTCAAAAGGAGTCATATTGATCCTAGAATTATATCTATTATTGTAGGCAAACTCAATCAATAGAAGATGATCATCCCAACTACCTTTCAAATACATTACACGTGCGCTAAGCATATCCTCAAGGTTTTGGATGGTCCTCTTAGCTTGGCCATCCATTTGAGGGTGCAAGGCCATAGAAAGCTTAACTCTAGTACCAAGACCCCTTTGGGAGGACCTCCAAAAGAGTGAAGTGAATTATGCTCCATAATTCGATATGATAGACAAAGGAATGCCATGCAATCTTACAAATTCATGAATGTACAACATTGCATAATCTTCAGCCTTAAATGTGGTCTTAACGGGCAGAAAGTGAGCCAATTTTGTCATCCAATCAACCACAACCAAAGATGGAATCAAAACCATTTCTAGTCTTAGGAAACCCAAACACAAAATCCATATTTATGTCTTCCCACTTCCAAATAGGAACCTCAATGTCTTGGGTTAGGCTACCTGGACTTTCATGTTCGGCTTTGATTTGTTGACAAGTATGACAACTAGAAATGAATTTGGAAATGTCCCTCTTCATGCCTCCCCACCAATACACCTCTCTCAACTCTCTATACATTTTGGTGGAACCGAGGTGGATAGAATAAGAAGAGTTACGGGCGTTATCAAGATCCTTTCTATCAAACCGTCAACACATGGTATACACAACCTAACTTGATACCTAAGGGCACTATCTCCCCCTTTGGAGAAAACCTCCACCTTGCCCACTTTTACCAAGGCATTCAATTCTAACAAGGAGGGATCAATACCTTTTTTTGCGATCACCTTATCAACCAAAGAAGACTTAGAACCATCAACAACAACTACACCACTATTCTTATCCTCTTCTAACCTAACTCACAATCTACCCAACCAATGCATCTCCTTAGCCATTTCCTTTTCACTACCATCAGCATGTGCTAGGCTACACATGGACACCCTACTCGAAGAATCCACTACTATATTTGCCTTACTGGGATGATAATGCCCATTCATGTCATAGTCCTTAAGAAGTTCTAACCATCTTCTTTACCTCAAGTTGAGATCCTTTTGAGTGAAGATATATTGGAGGCTCTTATGATTAATGAATATATCAACATACACCCTAAACATATAATGATGGCAAATCTTTAAAGCAAACACTATGGCAGCTAACTCAAGATTGTGAGTTGGGTAGTTCATTTCATGTACCTTGAGTTGTTTGGGAGCATAGGTTATGACTTTACCATTTTGTATCAGCACACAACCCAAACCAATCCATGAAACTTCACAATACACCACAAATCTCCCAAGCCCATCTGGTAGTGACCATATAGGAGCAGAGACAAACTTGTCTTTCAATGTTGGAAACTCCTCTCATATTCATTTGACCACACAAACTTGGCCTTCTTTTGAATCAATTTATTCATAGGGGAAGCAATAGAAGAGAACCCATTCACAAACCTCCGATAATAGCCCATTAAACCCAAGAAACTCCTAATATCTGATGGGGTCAATGGTCTAGGCCAATTTCTAATCATATCGGTCTTCTTTGGATCCACCTTCATATCATCCCCCAACACAACATGTCCTAGGAAGGCAACCTCCCTCAACTGAAATTCACACTTTTCATATTTATCATTCAATTTCTCCTCCCTCAATCTTTGCAACAGAACCCTCAAATAATCCCTATGCTCCCCCTTACCACGAGAATAGATCAAAATGTCATTAATGAACACCACAACAAAAGTATCAATGTAGGGTTTAAAGACCCAATAAATTAGGTCCACAAAGATGGCTGGTGCATTTGTCAACCCAAAAGACATCACAACAAACTCGTAATGCACATATCTAGTCCAAGTGGTCATCTTCGGAATATCACACTTCCTCACTTTCACTTGATGATACCCAAACCGAATATCAATCTTACAGAAATTAATAGGCCCTTACAATTGGTCAAACAAATCATCAATCCTTGGAAGAGGATACCTATTCTTTATAGTGACCCTATTGAGTTGTTAGTAGTCAATACACATCCTAAAGGACCCATCCTTCTTTTTCATAAAAAACACAGGACCACCCTAAGGTGATTAACTAGGTCTAATAATCCTTTCTCCAACAAGTCCCTCAATTATTCCTTCAACTCCTTCAACTTTGTTGGGGCCATGCGGTAAATGGGAATAAAAATGGGTTGAGTATCATGGAGGATGCCTATGCCAAAGTCTATTTCCCTTTTGGGAGGAACATTGGAAAAGTCATTTGGAAAGATATCAAGAAACTCATTTACAACCGAAACCAACTCTATTGGAAGGACTTTAGACTCCAGGTCCCTAACAATTACAAGATGGTAAAGATACCTCTTATAGACCAACTCACAGACTTTAATGCAAGAGATTAATCTACCCTTCACCACTACATCTTGAGTTTCCTATTCAAGGACGGGTTCATTTGGAAATTAGAATTTAAACCTACAAGTTCTATAATCAATAGAAGCATAGTAGGCATGCAACAAATCCATCCAAAGAATGATATCAAAATCAACCATGTCTAACTCAACAACATCACAAGACAACACTTTATGCCAGATGCAAATAGGAAACTTCTATACACTTTCGCAGCAACAATATATCCACCAATAGAAGTAGACACTTCATTTGATTCATGCAATAACTCAGGGTCAACATGGAACTTTTAGGCACCAAAGGGTGTAATAAAATAAAGAGTGGCACTTGGATAAATCAATGCATAAATATCAAAGTCAAAGATTTTCAACATATGGGTAACAACATCTGGGACTTCATCAACCCTTTACCTCCCATGCAAAGCATAAAACCAATTGTTCCTTGACCCACTATCTTGTTGGGCACCTCTTCCCAAAGGAACCGCATTAGCACCCTGTGGATGAACCTTCTTGCCCTTGTTGCGATCTCGCGGGCAATCCACCTTTTTGTGACCCACTTCCTATAGCCAAAGCATGTGCTTGTAGGGATAGGCCCATATGCATTTTACCTCACTTAGGACACACCTCATTAGGAGCCACAACACCAAAACCTTAGGTCCTTGGGAAGTAATTGGAAAATCCCCTGTTAGAAGCATGGGACAACCCTTGGACTTAGTGGATACAGACACCTTTTTGGAACTTTCCCTCGAAACTGGTCCTCTTGGCCTCCTGACCCCTCTTTTTCCTCAACTTCTCCCCCTTCATTTTCTCGGCATAGGTTATCAAACGCGACAAGTCTATGTCACTAATCAACATGGCAGACCAGTCCTCCTCACTAACTAAGTCAGGAACACCCATCACAAATTTGTTCATCCTAGATCTCGAGTTAGCCACCAAGTGTGGAGCATATTTTAAAATTTGGGTAAACTAGAGGGAATACTCCCTCACACTCATGGACCCTTGTCTCAAATTCATAAAGTCCACCAACTTAGCTTCCCTAAGTTCAAGGGGGAAGAATCAATTAAGGAAGGCCACCTTGAGCTCCTTCTAAAGCAC
>JAOTQJ010175192.1:0-24309 GCA_025642045.1 Solanum sejunctum | reverse complement strand
ATTCGGTCCCAAACTTTATTAAATCGAACCAATTAAGGACGTTCGGGGTTTAAATTACGTTGCGGGTCCTAACAAACACCAACTTATTTTGGGATTGAGGCTTAGTTGTTGTTGCTTTGCTCTATTACTGTTCATATGTTATTGTTTCAATGACAGTTGTAGGGTGTCATTATGCTATAGTTATATGTCTTTAACCCATAATTAAGGGTATCGATGTGCTAATATTTTTTATGCTTAAAACTTAAAATTTTTGTAAGTTCTCCGGTACATTTTAGTAGATTTGATTTATTTTGTAGTTGTTTTGCCAGAAAACATAATTTGGGGTTGTGGTTGATCCACAAGCCGCAATAGTAGATGTAGTAAAGGTTCATGAACTTGAAAAACACTAATATTTAGAAGTGTGTAGTACAAGCCCTAGAAAAGTTTTCAATCTATAGATGGCGGCTGTGGTTGAAATTTAGAGAAGTGCTAAAAAGTCTTGATTTATACAAGGAAGGATCACGAGTCATAAAAGCTTCCACAGGCCGTAGTTCTTGTCTGTGAAAAAAAGTACTGAGGTTTCTGTTTACAAGAGGGTTTCATGATGTTGTAAACGAGTCTACAACTAATTAATTGATATGTAGAAGTTGCCAAATTTAGCATTGCAAGTTTTCTTTGGATAGATTTTGTATGTCGATAAATACTTTTTCTAGATATTTTTTACGGTTTTATATTTGCTTTCCTAAAATGAGAGAGAATTAAGTATGATGATATTATTCTTGAATTTTGGAGATCAATTACACAATGATCTTTGATTTTTGACTTTGGATTTCAGTTCAAGATTCTAAGTTTCTACTATTCATCTTATAAGTACATGTTTATGCTTAATTTATTTACTAGTCTCTGAACATGTGCCTCGCACCTGTGTCTCATGTTAGTAGTTAACTAACTTCCAATGAAGTCGTAAATGACTAATTCTAAAAACTTACAACAATCCAAAATTTATAAAAAACTAAATTAAATAAGTCTAATAAAGAGAAAACAAAAAAAATATAGAGAAGAAAAAATTTCAATATATATATCGTTCGTAAGACTTTACTCATAACAATATATGGAAAAAAGAAATATATAGAATCAATACATAACTTTTTGTGTTCTTGTTGATATCTTCTCTCCAACCAATCAAAATTCAAGAATATTCTACATCACAAACTAAAACATAAAACAAATAATACAATAGTGTTAAGTGATTCACTATTTTAACTATAGAATGCAAAGGATGTCTTGAGTGAGAGTCCGATGAAACAAAAAAAAGATGAATTACATAGTTAAAATTAGAGGAATGTCAAAAGATATCTTAAAGCTTTAAATTTAATAGTTGGAGGTTATGAAGAATATGAAAAGTATAAGAGTTATGAATATGAAGAGTAACAATTGAATAAATAAAGGATTTTTTTAAAATGGTATTGTTGTAATAACTTAACTTTGTAAGGGTATTTTGATATTTCAATTTTCAACTTTTTTCTTCTCACTTTTAGTAATATATGATCATTGCTTATTATCATACAAGCATGTGTAGTCAAACACAACTAGGATTATGGGAACTATCCTTGAAAAATATGCATGTGTGCATGCATTGCTTTTTTCTTTATTTTGATTGCTTTTTAACAGTTGCAAGTGTTAGTACTCACCTTATTCCTACTTGCCTAATCAAGGGGGGTAATGAATGAAAAAAGTAATTATGCAACGGAGATTTGAGGACAACAACTCCCATCTAATAGCATGATCCTACCCTGGCATAGCTAATCTCGAATCAAGGTAGAGGTTAGTAAGGTTTAGTAAATCAAATACCCATAGACTATCCATGATGCGAGGTGAAATTCAACTACTTAGGCAATCATTCACTCAGGTGATATCTTACTTACTGATCTTGTATGATACCACTAGAAAGATTATTATTATCCGGTCCTACTAAGTTATAAATTCATAGAGATCATAAAAATTCTAGTTTTACCTTTTATTGACTCAAAACACATGAAATCCTTGTTACTTGTTTCTTGCAAAGATTACAAACATTACTTTTGCACAAACTCTACCTTTTTTCGAAAACAATATAATTAAAGGCACAAGTACATTATAATTGACCTAAGTCTAAACCATATTCTTTGGGATCAACCCTAGCCTTGGTTAGGTTTTATATTTGAACAATGATCACTTTATATTTCTTTAGGGAGGTATAATTTAAATGTATCAAAAAGTTTCTCTTAAATCCACTTAGGATTGTCCAAAATGACCTAATTAGCAGTTAAAAAGGTGAAAAAAATAAAAATATTTTTTAAAAAATGTTGCCATAGGTAGATTCCATAAGGTCATCTACAGTTTGTAGATTCATCTACATATTGTACATCCCGTCCATGAAACTTATGCTGAAATTCGGAAGTTCGTCAACGAGCCTCATCAATTGTTCATGGTTCCATCCATGGATCGTAAATAGTGTCCATAAATATCAAGCTAGAAATTAGTTTCATGACTTATTCAGGAGACCAATTTATAGTCCGTAGTTTGTTTCACAAGCTATAAACACCTTATTTAAATATTAGGCTAATGTCAAATTTTAGAATTTTGATTCATGAGGACATCTATGATCGATAAAAATATTTACATTTCATGATTGAGAACGTGAATCTTAGGAAAATTTTTCATTTTCTGAGGTTGATTTAGGAGCCTCATCTACAACCTGTAGTTCCATCTGCAATCTATAGATGCTGCCTGTGAATTCTAATTTCTGCAAAATTTCAACTTCTTATGCTCTGATTAAGACTTAGGACTTTTTCGATATTATGATGTCTCACCATTGACAAAAATATTTTTGTATGGAGTATAATTAAGCTAACAGAAATTGGGGAAGAGCTTAGGGGTGTTCATGGGTTGATTTAGGTCGGTTATTCATCAAAATCAAATCTAAACCAATTTAATCAATTTTTTAAATTGTTACAATCAAACCAAATCAATAGAATATATGTTCATCGGTTTTGCTGTTATTGGTGTCGGTTCGATTTGATTCGATTGTTCGGTTATAACCATATCTAAAAATTATAAGATTTCAAAAATTTATTCATACTTGAGACAAGTATTTGGGACATGCCACATGACATATTTATAGTTATACTAGTTCAAAATTGTCATTTGCAGCCATTAAAAATTCAATCTTTAATCCAAAATTTAACTCCTTAATTAACTACTGGCACTAGTTAGCAACATTCATAACAAATTACTAGTAATAATTTGAAAGATACCATTGGTTCCTTGCCAGGAATAATACTAAATTACTAATTCCATAAAAGTTGAGTCCTTAAGCAATACAAACACTACTATCACTAACAATACTATTTTGCTCGAACTCTTTAAAAATGTTGATGGATGTGCAGTAAATTCTCAAAAGGTAGTTTATTTTTGAAGGATCTAACATGAGTGCCCAATATTTTTGGAGAGTCCGAGCAACCAACAAAGGCGATGTATCAAGAATTCAAAGACTCACCTTGTGTTTAGCTTTAGTAGTATCATTCTGAGACAAGGCAACAATAGGAGGAAGTTCTCCTCATCTAACAAGAAGCCCTCTATGTCTATGAAACACCCCTCATGTGCTTCGGAATACTCCATAATCGTAAATCCATATATCTCAAAATCTATGCATGATTTCTAAAATTCGACTCCATATTCTTGATCAGGGGGCTAAATTGAGTGGGAGATGGGTATAACCCGAATTTTAGAAGACTCGTAGTGAATTTGTTTTTTCAATTTTTCTAGTGTCTATTTGCACCTAGGCTACGATGCGCCTGGGGCACAGACTAGTGTATTTGGTGATCCCCGTCTGGTTCGTATCGTGCCTGGGGCGCGGATCAGTGTAATATTTTTCTTGATTTTCTTATTTTGTCCAAGGGCATTGGCGTAATAGCCCCATGCCCATTTAAAAGTGAAATCTCCCATACTTAAACATTTTTCAACTCTATAATTCACAAAACCCTCTCTAAAACCTCTCTAAGACTTTATCAAATCTCTCATTCAAATCCAAGGATTTCAAACTCAACTTTGGAACTCAAGAATCCATCTCAAGCTTCAAGTTCCTTCAAGTTCATCTCAAGAAATTCAAGCCAAAGGTATGTGGATCTTCATCCATGGGTACTTTTAACCATGGAGCCCAACCTTCTCTTTTTATGAAAATTACATGATTTCAAGTTGTATTACCTATAGGCATTTCTCATTATGAATTATGAACATAAAATATGTTGGGGTTTTATCAAGTATTGATTGATTATGCATGAATATCAATTTTAAGCTTATTCTATGAATTGGGTTTGTCCATTGAGACTATGCATGATTTAAGCTATGAAACTATTAACTATTATGAGCTTTAATGATAGATTTCAAGATACCCTAAATGAGGATTTTACTACAATATTGGTGGGTTGATTTAAATTGAGTTTACTCTTCTTGTTTTACTCTTGAATTGCATGATTTGAATAAGTATCATGAACCCACCATGTGTTTGATAAAATAAAATGACAAAAATTCTCAAGTTATTGATGATCTATTACATGATTTACAAGTCAAGTCATTTCATGATGATTAAGGGCTTTCAAGCATGTATTGAATTCATGAAAGGTACTTATGATTTTACAAGTATCAAGTTAAGTACTATTTTAAGAATTTTACCTCTTGTGAGCCATTCATGTTAAAGCAAGGGATCATGTATGATTATTATTACTCTCATGTTCAATTTAGGATCACTAGTAGAGGTCAAGCGTGTTTATGAGCTACTCATGTCAAGTTTCCATGTTTCTTACACGTTATTCAAGTTATGATTATTTCAAGTATTTCGTGGCATTAGACTTAGCATCGATTGAGGCTTAAGATGGGGCCTCGACTTAAGGGTCCTTATATAAAGTCTTTAGTCTCTAAACTATGTGCCACCATAGGATTATACATTATGCCTTTGCTATACTAGTGGATCCATCTAGTTCATGTTATCATGTTTGGTTTACCTTGGCAAGTATACCACACTTTGCCATGGGGGGGCTCAGTCACCTGTACCGAGGGGGTGTCATGCCTTGGAGTCCAAGTTGTAGCTGATTGGTCACGTTGGTTGAGGTGTTATCCCACATATGTATGATATATTATGCAAGTGTAATATCTTACAAGCATGTTTTATTATAAGCATTTATCATGCATGCTATATTGAGATTATATATCCATTGATTATGATTATGAATTTTGAATATATTGACATATGTCTTTGTTGCATTGCACCTCGCATACTTAATAAATTCAAACGTACAAATGCATACTCTATGTCTTCATGATATTACCATGTTGGGGGACCGGAGCTCCTTTTGGTTATTCTCTCTACGTGGCTAGTTCAATTCTCCAAGAAAGCTTTTGGTGAGTTCTCAACTCTGAGGACAATATCTACTTTATTTCATGCTATGATGAGACTTTTTCCTTATGTTGGATGCTTATTATTATGAGGGTGAGTCCGGGAAGTGTCTTGGCTCCCGCTCTATTATAAAGTAGAGGTGTTATTAGATACTAAGTTTGTATATGCTTTCAATCTTGACTCTTCTTATGTTTCTATGTTTATGAAAATATTTCCCTTAGTCCTGCTTCTATTTTTATACTTGACTCTTGTTGATGTTTATTTTATTTTTACAACCAAGGATGTGTGCGTGTTATAATCAAGAGGCTTGGTTTGGTTGTGTTTGGACTTCTCATTTATCGTGTCATATCTAAGTCCTAGGCTTGGGTCGTGAAAGCTTAGTATCAGAGCACTAAGTTGTAATGGTCCTCGAGAATCTAACACACCGTGTTGATTAAAGTCTTATTCATGGTTATGAAGTGCGTCACAACTATGAATAGGAGGCTATGAGGTATTTTAGAAAATGTTCCACTTCTCCATGATCTATGTCGTACTTTAGATGTAAAGTAAGTCTTTCCCCCTACCGAATGCTCTTTGCTCATCTAGATCATCCCACTACCAAGAGAAAGACTAAGGAGAGCCCGTATGCACCAAGAGCAACCGGCTCCTCCCGCTCCTCAAGCTCATCAAGATGGAGGGGTAGCCCATGATGAGTTTTGGAATGCCATCACATTGTTGGCCCGTGCTATGACCAACCAAATGAACCAAGGGGCCCAAGCCCCTCATGATCCTACTTCGGCCTCAAGGGTGAGGTATTTCACAAGGATGAATACTCTGGAGTTTGATGGGTCCAAGGCGGAAGAGGATCTCCAAGAGTTCATCCATGAGGTGTATAAGGTACTATTTATCATGGAGGTCAATTCGAAGGAGAAAGTAGAATTAGCAGCCTACCAACTCAAGGGTATGGCCTAAATTTGGTTTACTCAATGGAATTTGGAGAGGAGAGATGATGATGCCATTCCTTGGAGGAGTTCAAAGCCGCCTTCCTCACTTAGTTCTTCCCTATCGAGTTAAGAGAGGCTAAAATGATGAAGTTTATGAACCTCAAGCAAGGTTCCATGAGTGTGAGGAAGTATGCCTTCAAGTTCAACAAGCTTTCCCAGTATGCTCCATATTTGGTTATCGGCCCTAGAGCTAGAATGAACAAATTTGTGTTGGAGTGTCTGACTTGGTTAATCAAGAGTGTCATACCACCATAATAGTGAGTGATATGGATTTGTCTCGGCTCATGACTTATGCCGAACAACTTGAGGGGGAAAAGCTTAGAAAGCGGAGAAGTGGAGAGTCCAAGACGGCTCGATTTGAAGGTGGTTTCCAAGGTTCCAAGGGTGGCTGGTTTCATCAAGGTCACAAGTTCCAAGTCCAAGGGTCCTCGAATGCTCCTAATAAGAGATTTACTAATGATGGGGTGTCTAACCCAAGATTCCAAGGTCACAATGTTAGGATGACCCATTCTAAGTGCCAAAAGTGTGGGAGAAACCATGGTGATCCATGTTTGAAAAATTCTAATGCTCGATTTGGTTGTGATGAGATGGGTCACAAGGTTATTAATTATCCTCATGCTCAAAACAAGGATAGAGATTGTACTTCTTAAGGCCAAGGTGATGATGCAGGTTGAAAGGGCAAAAGGAGGCCAACAAGGGGGTGCTCCAAGACAAAATAGGTTCTATGCTCTCTAAGGAATGCAAGGAGTGGATAAGGTGCCCGATGTTGTTACTGGTATGTTTAAAGGTTTTTGATTATGATATGTATGCATTAATAGATTCGGGTGCCACTTTTTCTTTCATTACTCCTTTTGTTGCCAATAAGCTTTATGTGTGTCCTGAGTTATTGTGTGAACCTTATGAAGTGTCTACCCCTGTTGGTGAGTCCATTATTGCTAAAAAAATCTATAGAGATTGCCCCGTGTCCGTGTTGCATAATGTGGTGGTCAAGGGTAGATTCATTTTTTGTCTTAAAGCCCCAAAGTTGATTTTCTAAGGGTTGTATTTACCATCTTGTAAGGGTTAGGGATATTGAGTCTAAAGTCCTTTCTATTGAGTTGGTTTCAATGGTCAATGAATTTCTTGATATCTTTCTCGATGAGCTTCTTGGTGTCCCTCCTGAAAGGGAATAGACTTTGGTATAGACCTACTTCCTGATACACAACCCATTTCTATTCCTCCTTACCATATGGCCCCGGCAGAGTTAAAAGAATTGAAGGATCAATTGAGAGATTTGTTGGAGAAGGGTTTCTTAAGGCCTAGCAAGTCACCTTGGGGTGCATCGGTGTTTTTTGTAAAGAAAACGGATGGTTGCCTTAGAATGTGCATTGATTATTGATAACTTAATAGAGTCACTATAAAGAACAAGCACCCTCTACCAAGGATTTATGACCTTTTTGATCAACTACAAGGGTCTAGTCACTTTTCTAAGATTGATCTTTGGTCCGGATACCACCAAGTGAGAGTGAGGGAGTGTGATATTCCCAAGACAGAATTTCGGACTAGGTTTGGGCATTTTGAATTTGTGGTAATGTCTATTAGTTTGACCAATGCACCAACTATATTTATGGATCTAATGAATAGGGTATTTAAACCCTACCTTGATATGTTTATGGTAGTCTTTAATGATGATATATTGATTTACTCCCAGAGTAAGGAAAAACATGTGAGTCATTTGAGGGTGGTGTGACAAATCTTGAGGGATGAGTGGTTGTATGCTAAATATGAAAAGTGTGAAGTTTGGCTAAAAGAAGTTGCTTTTCTAGGGCATATATGGTGTCGAGTGATGGAATTAAAGTGGATACTAATAAGACGGAGGTGATAAGAAATTGGCCTAGACCCTTGACTTTGATGGATATTAGCAATTTCTTGGGTTTGGCGAGTTACTACCGGAGGTTTGTGAATAGTTTCTCTTCTATTGCTTCCTTTATAACGATGTTGACCCAAAAGAAGGCAAAATTTGTTTGGACCAATGAATGTGAAAAGAGTTTTCAAACTTTGAAAGACAAGCTTATATCTGCTCCTATCTTGCTCTACCAGAAGGGTTAGAAGGGTTTGTGGTTTATTGTGATACCTCAAGAATTGGTTTCGGGTGTGTTTTGATGCAAAATGGCAAGGTTATAGCATATGCTTCGAGACAACTTAAGGTGCACGAGCGAAATTATCCCACCCATGATCTTGAATTGGTGGCCGTGATATTTGCCTTGAAAATTTTGTGTCACTATTTGTACATGGTTCATGTTGATGTGTTTACCAATCACAAGAGTCTCCAATATGTGTTCACACAAAAAGATCTTAACTTGAGACAAAAAAGGTGGTTAGAACTCCTTAAGGATTACGACATGAGTGTGCATTATCATCCCGGCAAAGCTAATGTTGTGGTTGATGCTCTAAGTAGAGTGTCCATGGGTAGTCTAGCTCATATTGATGTAGGTGGAAAGGAGGTGGTCCGTGAAGTACACCGGTTGACTAGGTTGGAGGTGAGGTTGAAGGAAGTTGTAAATAGTGTAGTAGTGGTTGATGGTTCCAAATCTTCTTTGATTGAGAAAGTCAAGTCAAAGCAAGACCTTGACCTCGTCTTGCTAGAGTTGAAAGCTTTGGTGAAGGATGATAAAGTGAATGTTTGCTCCCAAGGGGGAGATGGTGGCCTTAGGTACTAAGGTAGGTTTTGTGTGCCTAATGTTGATGACGTGAGGGAGTTGATTTTGAAGGAGGTTCATAATTCATCTTATTCTATTCACCACGGTTCCACAAAGATGTATAGAGACTTGAGGAAGGTGTATTAGTGGATGGTATGAAGAGAGATATTACCAAGTTCGTATCCGATTGTCATAATTGCCAACAAGTGAAAGCTGAACATCAAAGGCCAAGTGGCCTAGCCCAAGATATAGAAATTCCTACTTGAAAATCGAAAGAGATCTACATGGATTTTGTCTTTAGGTTGCCCAAGACTAGGAAACACTTTCATTCTATTTGAGTTATTGTTGATAGGATGACAAAATCAGCTCACTTTCTACACGTTAAAACCACCTATGGTGCCAAATGAAATTCCCCACATGTACTTCGAAATGCCCCAGAATCATAATTTCTATATATCTCAAAATCCATGCGTGATTTTGAAAATTCAACTCCATATTCTCGATGAGGGAGAAAAATTGAGTGAAAAATAGGTATAACCTGAATTTTAGAAGACCCATCGCAAAAAATAATTGTCACCATTTTTTCATAATCTAGTGTTTGTCCATGCTAGGGGCGCGAAATAGTATAAATGTTGCTTCGCATCTGGTCTGCATCGCGCCAGGGGTGTGTACTAGTGTATTATTTTTCTTGGTTTTTCTATTTCGGCCAAAGGCATTGGGGTCGTAGCCCATGCCCACTTAAACGTGAAGTCACCCATACTTAGCTATTTTTCAACTCTATAACTTACAAAACCCTCTCTAAAACCTCTCGAAGACTCTGTCAATTCTCCCATTCAAATAGAAGAATTTCAAGTTCAATTTTGTGACTCAAGGACTCATTTCAAGCTCCAAGACTACTTCATGTTCACCTGAAGGAATTCAAGGTTTAAAGTATATGGGTCTTCATCCATGGGTCCTTTCACCTATGGAGCCCAATCTTCTCTTTTATGAAAATTGCATCTTTCCAAGTTGTACTACCTATGGGCTTCTCTTATTATGAAATATGAGCATAAATCATGTTGGGGTTTCGACAAGTATTGATTGATTATGCATGAATGTCTATTTCAAGGTTGTTCCATGAATTGCTTTTGTCTGTTGAGACTATGCATGTTTTGAGTTATGAAACTATGAACTATTATGAACTTCTGGTGATAGATTTCAAGGTACCCTATATGTTGGTGGGTTGATTTGCATTGAGTTTACTCATATTATTTCACTCTTGAATTGCATGATTTTGAACAAATATCATGAACCCACCATGTGTTTGATAAAATGACATGGCAAGAATTCTCAAGTTATTAATGATCTATTACATGATTTACAAATCAAGTGATTTCATGATGATCAAGGGCTTTCAAGCATATATTGATTTCATAAAAAGTATTTATGATGTTGCAAGTATCAAGTGGAGCCCTATTTCAAGATTTTTACCTCATGTGAGCCATTCATGTTAAAGCAAGGGATCATGTATGATTATTATCTACTCTCATGTTCAAGTTAGGCTCACTAATAAAGTTCAAGCATGTTTATGAGCTACTAATGTCATGTTATCATATTTCTTACAAGTTATTGAAGTTATGACTATTTCAAGTATTCCATAGGAATTGACTTAGCATCAATTGAGGCTTAAGATGGGGGCTCGACTCAAGGGGTCCTTATAGAAAGTCTTTAGTTTCTAAACTATGTGAAACATAGGATTATATAATATCCTTTTATAGTTTGTAGTGGATCCATCTAGTTACACCGCACCTTCTCATGGGGGATGACATGCCTCGATCACCTTGTCGGGAGGGTGACATGCCTCGAATTATTCATATTATCATGTATGGTTTACCTTGAAAAGTATACCACACCTTGTTGAGGGGGTGACATGCCTCGATCACCTTGTCGAGGGGGTGATATGCCTCGATCACCTTACTAAGGGGTGACATACCTTGGCTTCCAAATAGTAGCTCGCTTGGTCTATGTTGGTTAAAGTCTCTTCCCACATATTTATTATGTATTATGCAAGTTGAATGTTTTACAAGCATATTTTATTACAAGCATTGATCATGTATGCCATGTTGAGATTATATATCCATTGCTTATGATTATGCATTGTGAATATATTAGCTTATGTCTTTGTTGCATTGCATCAAGCAGACTTAGTACATTCAAACTTACTAACGCATACTCTATGCCTATATGATACCACAATGTAGGAACCGAAGCTCCTTTTTATCATCATCTTCCACATGGATAGTTCGATTCTCGAAGAAAGCTTTGGTGAGTCCTTATTCCGAAGACAATATCTATTTACTTCATGTTATGTTGAGACTCCTTTTGTTCAATACTTATTATTATGAGGGTGAGCCCAGAAAGTGTCTTGACCCTTGGTCCATTCTAAGTTAGAGGTGTTGTTGGATTCTATGATATATTTATGCTATGAGCTTGACTCTTTTATGCTTTTGTGATTATCAAAGACTTCCCTTAGTCCCACTTTCCTTTTAATTATACCTTGTGATTCTTATTTTGCTTCCGCGACCAAGAATCTGTGATTGATATGCTAAGAGGCTTGTTTGAGGCCCCTTCGGGTTTCTCATTCGCTGTGTCACGTCTAGGCCCTAGACTTGGGTCGTGACACCGAAGATTATGAAAAGTTGTATATTCATGAGTTAGATTGCATGAGGTACCCTTATCTATCATTTCAGATCGTGGTGCTCAATTCACTTCTCATTTTTGGAGATATTTCCAAAGGCTCTTGGAACTAAGGTCAAGCTTAGCACGACTTTTCTTCCTCAAACTGGTGGTCAAGCCGAAAAGACTATCCAAACTCTTGAGGATATGTTTAGAGTTTGTGATTTGGAGTTTAGAGGTAGTTGGGATTAATATCTTTCACTTATTGAGTTTTCTTACAACAATAGCTACCACTCAAGCATTGGCATGGCTCCCTTTGAAGCTTTACATGGTAGGCGTTGTAGATCCTCGGTTTGGTGGTTTGATATGGGGAGATGGCTTTATTAGGCTTGGATTTGGTTATGGAGGCCTTAGATAAGGTGAGGTTGATAAAGGAGAGGTTGAAGATGGCCCAAAGTAGACAAAGGTCCTACTCTGATGTAAGAAGAAAAGATCTTGAGTTTAAGGTTGGTGATTAGTTTTACTTGAAAGTATCACTCATGAAGAGTGTGGTCCGGTTTAGCAAGAAAGGGAAAGTGAGCCCAAGGTTTGTGGGACCATATAGAATTTTGAGGAGGGTTGGTAAGATTGCATCTGAGATGGGATTGCCTATGGAGATGAATATGGTTCATCTGGTCTCCATATGTCTATGCTGAAGAAGTATGTGGATGACCCAAATGATATAGTGCCCTTAAAGGTTGTGGGTATTGTGGAAGATAATTTGACCTATGAGGAGGTCTCGATAGAGATATTGGATAGACAAGTGAAGAGATTGAGAAATAAAGATGTAGCTTTCGTCAAGGTCCTTTGGACGAATCAACAAGTTAAAAATACTATATGGGAAGCCAAGGCGGACATGAAAAAGCTATACCCATATCTCTTCCATTCTACTCAAGCCAAAGGTAATAACTTAAGTCTCATCTATGATTTCAAGTCTTAAGTTTCAGCCCTCATGTCATTTTGCATGCATTCATGTTTATGGTAACAAGTTTATGGTGAATTTTGACATTCATGCTGAGACTTTTTGAAAATCATGCTTAAGTGCATTTGTTGATTCATGTTAGGCTGAAATCTTCATAATTACTTCTCTTGCGCATGCTTCTTTGACATTTGGGGATGAATTTTTCCAAGGGGGAGACATTGAAACACCCCTCATGTGCTTTAGAATGCCCCATAATCGTAAATTTTATATATCTCAAAATTCATACATGATTTCGAAAATCTGACTTTATATTCTTGATCAAGGGGAAAAATTGAGTGGGAGATGAGTATAACTCGAATTTAGAAGACCCATAGTGAAAAATAATTTTTGCTAATTTTTTTTATTTCTAGTGTCTGTTCGCGCCCAGGTGCGATGCGCCTGGGGCGCGGACTAGTGTATTTGGTGATCCCCGTCTGGTCCGCGTTGTGCTTGAGACACGTACTAGTGTAATCGTTTCCTCTGTTTTCTTATTTCGTCCAAGGAAATCGGGGTAATAGCTCGATGACCATTTAAACATGAAATCTCTCATACTTAGCCACAGGAAACAACCTCTCTACTTTTATGAGGTAGTGGTAAGGTCTGCGTATATTCTACCCTCCTCAGATCCCACTTGTGGAATTTTACTGGGTATGTTGTTGTTGTATAATTCACAAAACCCTTTCTAAAACCACTCCAAGACTTATCAAAACTCTTATTCAAATCCAAGGATTTCAAGCTCAATTTTGGAACTCAAGAACCCATCTCAAGCTTCATCTCAAGAAATTCAAGGCCTAAGGTAATCTGGGTCTTCATCCATGGTCCTTTCATCCATGGAGCCCAACCTTCTCTTTTTATGGAAATTACACAATTTCAAGTTGTATTACCTATGGGTTTCTCTCATTATAAATTATGAACATAAAAATATGTTGGGGTTTTATCAAGTATTGATTGATTATGCATGAATATCTATTTCAAGCTTATTCTATGAATAGGTTTTGTCCATTGAGACTATGCATGATTTAAAATATAAAACTATGAACTATTATGAGCTTTTGTGATGGATTTCAAGATACTCTAAATGAGGGTTTCACTACAATATTGGTGGGTTGATTTAAATTGAGTTTACTCTTCTTGTTTTACTCTTGAATTGCATGATTTTGAATAAGTATCACGAACCCACCATGTGGTTGATAAAATGACATGACAAGAATTCTCAAGTTATTGATGATTTATTGCATGATTTACAAGTCAAGTGATTTCATATTGATTAAGGGCTTTCAAGCATGTATTGAATTCATGAAAAGTATCTATGATTTTACAAGATCAAATTAAGCACTATTTCAAGAATTTTACCTCTTGTGAGCCATTCATGTTAAAGCAAGGGATCATGTCTGATTATTATTACTCTCATATTCAAGTTAGGCTTACTAGTAGAGGTCAAGCATGCTTATGAGCTACTCATTCAAGTTATCATATTTCTTACAAGCTATTCAAGTTATGATTATTTCAAGTATTCCATGGGATTAGACTTAGCACTGATTGAGGCTTAAGATGGGGGCTCGACTCAATGGGTACTTTTATCAAGTCTTTAGTCTCTAAACTATGTGCCAGCATAGGATTATATATTATGTCCTTGCTATACTAGTGGATCCATCTATTTCATGTTATCATGTTTGATTTACCTTGGCAAGTAGACGACACTTCGTCGGGGGATGTCATACCCGGTCACCTGTACCGATGGGATGTCATGCCTTAGAGTCCAAGTTGTAGCTGCTTGGTCTATGCCAGCTGAGGTCTCTTCTCACATATGTGTGATATATTATGCAAGTGAAATGTCTTACAAGAATGTTTTATTACAAGCATTGATCATGCATGTCATATTGAGATTATATATCCATTGATTATGATTATGATTGTGCATTTTGAATATATTGGCTTATGTCTTTATTGTATTGCACCCCACATACTTAGTAGATTCAAATATACTAACGCATACTCTATGCCTACATGATATTACCATGTAGGAACCAAAGCTCCTTTTGATCACCCTCCTCCACGTGGCTAGTTTGATTCTCCAAGAAAGCTTTTGGTGAGTCCTTAACTCTGAGGACAATATCTACTTTATTTCATGCTATAATGAGACTTGTTCCTTATTTTGGATACTTATTATTATGAGCGTGAGCTCGGAAAGCGTCTTGGCTCTGCTCCATTCTAAAGTAGAGGTCTTATTGGATGCTAAATTTGTATATGCTTTCAAGCTTGACTCTTCTTATGTTTCTACGTTTGTGAAAGACTTTCCTTAGTTCCGCTTTCCTTTTAATACTTGATTCATGTTAATGTTTATTTTACCTCCACAACCAAGGATGTGTGCATGTTCCAATCAAGAGGTTTGTTTGGGTTGTCTTCGGACATCATTCGCTGTGTCACGTCAAGGACTTAGGCTTGGATCGTGACAGTCTAACATATTCATACAAAGCTGCAATATTATCAACACAACAAATTCTCTTCCTTTATCAACACTACCTTCAATAGCTTCCACAAGTGCAGCAATTCCACCTTCTTCAACAAGTCTTCTCCTTGAGACTCTTTCGTTTTGTTTTTACTAACACTTTTAACAGGGAGGCCAAATCCTTATAGAGATTGACAAAATGAGACTCTTTCATTTTCTTTTTACTACTTCATTAAAAAAAATAATAATTATGTATCAATGCCAAACAAGTTAGGATCGGCTATATAAATCTCACTACAACCAACATTACAGCGAATATTACCCCAATGCCTCAAAGGCCCCCGCCCATTTCGGGGTAAGGGGGTGTCGAATGTACGCAGCCTGACCCCTATATTTAAAAAGAATCCATTGAAGTCCCAAACTAACTAAAGTAGTTTCATAAATATGTCAAACCAACTAATTCATTGAAATTCACCTGTCAAAAAGGGAATTAAAAAAAAATCAAATTTTTCATATTCCATCTTCCACCACTTCAAGAAATTTCAATCTTTCTTTCAATCCAATTCCTTTCCAAAGTTGCTGCAGAATCTAGAACATCTCAGCAAGGGTGAAATGATCCATCATCAGTTTCCTATCTTCCTTAGTAATTAACTGTGTAAAGCATCTTTTTCAAGTATCTCAAGATTTTGAATATCATCTAAAAGATCTTCAAATTTGTGCTCTTTAGAAGTTGTTTGTAGCCATTGTTGAGTACAAACGAGAGCTTCAGCTATCTTTGGCGATAAAGAACTTCGATAACCATCAAGAATTCAACCACTCTTGCTAAAAGTTGACTCTGATGCAAGGTAGAAATAGCAATAACAAGTACATCTCTTGCAATCTTGGAGACAATTGAATATTTCTCAGATGAAGCCTTCCACCAAGCCAGGATATCAAAATTCTTGTTCTTCTCCAAATCATCCAATAAATACTTATCGAGATCAGATTTATTATTGACATTATTTCATTTTCAAGAAACTTCTCCCATTGTGATTTCACATCACAACCTTGCATTTTATTATTTTGATTCACCGCATTAGCATGAAATTCAATGTTTTCATCATGAATCTCAACAAGTGAATTCGTATAGTGAGTATACAAGAGAGATAAATATTCATCACTTTAATACACCTATCTACTCCCTCTACAGGTTTATAAAACATCCTAAAAAGGAACTTCAAATACTTCAACTTATATCGAGGATCTAATACAATATCAACAAATAATAACATATTCATATCATCAAAGTCTCCCCAATATTTACTAAACTTTTTTTCATATCCTTAACCATATTACTCAACAAAGGATTACCAGAATTAGAATATTTGAGAATATAGCTCTAAAGATTATAAATCTCATGAAAAAATTAATTAGAAGTAACATGCAAAGATCACAAAATTTCAAAGTGATTTGGTAGAAAATTTCAAGAAACTTGATGAATACTCTCACATTCTGCCAGTCATCAACAAATGGGTATTTTGTTGCTCCTTTCAAGTTTAATTAAAACTTGAAGTACCTATGATCATCTTCGTACATTCTTGAAAAGGCCTTTTCAAAATTTTGAGCCGTGTTTAGCATTAAATATATCGAGTTCCACCTCATCTCAACATTCGGACTCAAAAGGCCATGTCTGTCTAATTTGGCTTTCTCACCATATGACTTAAAGGAATCGGTTCTTGAACAATTTGCCTCACTCGAGAAATAGAATTGTTTTGTTCACTAAGCCTTTTTTTCACAATCAAATTTAGAATGTATGCATTGCACCTAACATGTAAAAAGTTATTTTTTTAATATAACACCATTTCAATCATTAGTTCTAGCTTTTAAGTGTGTGATAGCAGTACCATCTATTGCATTATCTAACGTCACTGTGAATAGGTTCTCAATCCCCCAATCCAATAAACATGCCTCAATTCCCTTGGCTATCGTCTCACCTTTATGATCTAGAATATAAAAAGGTTGAGAATTTTCTTTTGCAAATTCCATTCATCATTTATCCTGTGAGTAGTAATGACCATGTAGGTCAAATTTTTGATTGATGTCCAAGTATCACTTATAAGGCACATACGTTGATCTCTAATAAACCTTTTAAGCTTATTTTCTCCTCTTGATAAATCTGCAAACATTGTCTAACAACGGTAATGTGAGAAAGTAATTCATAATTATGCAAAATGAGTCTCATTAATTTTTTAAACCCTTCCCCCTCAGCAACTTTAAATGGTTGTTTATCAAGAATAACAAACTCGGCGATGTCCTTCTTAACCTCAGCAACATTATAAATGATCTTTTTCAAAACTTCTTTTTCCCGTTGATACGGTTAGATTTAGCGGTAGTTGTGACCTAGCAATGATTTTGAAAGGGGATTTGGTACAATTACTGTTTAAATGTATCCATAGGTTAGAAGTCCCATTCTTATTAGGGCAAGAAAATTCTTTAAAGCAATAATTGCAATTTTCCTTTTGTTCACCCTTCTGATCAAGAAATTTTTCAAAGTCTTCAAAATTTGTGATGTTTCCCTACCACTCCCTCCATGGCTTGGATCTTGACTAGAAACAATAGTTCTTTTTTATTTTTTAGGAGGATTGTATGTAGTAGAACTTGTCGAAGTGTTAAGAGTGTTATTCGCACAGGTATAGTTTCTTTTTTGGTCACCTTTGAATCTTCAAGTTCCATTATTTTAATCTGATAAATATCAAAAATTAGGATAAAAAAATTAAAAATTAAAAATTGAGAATATTGATTTACTGGTAGAAAAAATCCATTGATAAAAGTTAATAATGAATAGTTTACCTATGACAAATGGTTGAAGAGGTGCAAAAAAGTAACTTGCGGGTTGCGCGTTGCAACTATTAAAATTGAGATAGAGAATAAATTCAAAAAAGCTCAATAAAGATGAGGACACTTGCAGATTGCGATGACACTTTTTCAATTTTCATACGGGAAAACTTACGAAAAAGACAATGATAAATTACTGTTTACCTAGTCTATTAGATTTGAATTAAAATTGCTGCTTGTAGCCTATAAATATAATTGTCGTGTATTCTTAATCTTTAGATGGGTCTTCGAAATTATAATTTATAGGGTAAGCATGAGTGGACTACTGGATTGGGCCTTTTGCCATACTTTAATATGTTTGTTTTTATTTTTGACTATATTTCAATGAACATATATATATATAGATGTGTGTTTGTGTGTCACTTCGGTTTGGTTATTTTTTTAATTTTTAAAATAAATCCAAAATCAAACTAAATATTATCGGTTTTTTAAAATGTAAAGCCAAGCCAAGCCAAACCAAACCAAAATCAAATAAAAATTGGTTAATTTAATTGGTTTAGATCGATTTTCATCCAAACCATGAACATCCTCAGCTACAATTCCACTAAAAGCTAAATGTTGAAAATTGGTGGAGCGACTAACTCCAAACTAATACAAGAAGGCTCTATTGATTTCCTGAACATGCATGCTAATTTTTTTTAAATTAAGCTTGGTCCTAGTACTCGATTTTATCGATTGAAAATAGAATGGGCTCAAAATAATCCATTACAAGAGATGGTCCAATCCAAGAAAATATGAGTGGTTGTCCAAATCCCACCACCTCAGTTAATAAATAAAGCGTACATGAGAAGCAAGGGTTTGCTTTAGGAAAGCCTTTGCCTTCTCCAGACCATCTGCAAAGAAGTTTCCATGGCGTCCATCCGTGAGCTTTTGTCTTTTTACCTTGTGGGTGTCCAACTATCTTCATTTGGATTTTACTCCATCTGTGAGATACATCTTTCAAAGGAAAAAATAAGCATCCTTGGATCTTTCCTCCCTCTTTAGCTTGTGACATGACCGTTTTATGATGCAGGTAACCTATCCAGTGATCATTCTGGATGAAGAAGTCAGGTTCTATTTTCGCATTCCACTCCACGTATATAGATATCCCTTCTTGTCTTTTCTCTCCCTATTTCTTGGTGTCCTCTAACTCCTTTCTCACTTTCAAATGACTAAGCAGATCTCTACTGTTGCTCTCATGGCCGACTTGGATCTTCAGTAAATGCGCGTGCTGATCGTCAACCTGATGAAAAGTTCCTTTTTGCTGGTTTTGCCTTTTCTGTATACTTACTGTAGCTTAGGCTTAGTTAGTGAAAGCACAAAAGTGACTTTTATCTTTAAGATCACAAATATGTATATATGTTTGTTGTGCCAAGTTGTGGTCATGCTTGCTTCATGTATGTACATGTATAGGACTGTCTATGATTTTTCTTGTTCGCATTCTTAATGATGGAATATGTCACTTTTCCATGTTTAGAAACTTTTTTGCCATGATTGATAACTCTGTGAATGTCCAGTATTGTTGCACGTCTTCTTTGTCAATAACAATACTGGTAATATAGTCCGCCAATTGATTTGCCTCTCCGAATGCATGTTATATTTGTATGTTTGAAATCTCCCAATAACTTCTGAATATCTTCTGCAACCTCAATTTGGTCCCTTGGAACCTTCCACTGTCTGTTTAACATATTATTAATGCTAAGAAAGTCTTTTTCTACCAATACGTTTGTCATCCCCTCCAACTGGCAAAACTCTAGAACCTTGCAAATTGCAATGATATTAGCATACATATTTATAGAAACCCCAATATTATTTGCCTCTGCATAGAGTTAGTCCCCTTGATTATCTCTCAGGAAAACCTCTACATGATCCATCTATATTACATTTGATCCACCCCATGCTAAGCAGCTTCCATTGGATCACTTTGTAGTACAATTTTGGCCTAAAGTTCTAAATTCTTTCCCAAATATTTGCACATCTTCTTGGAATATCTACGTACTTACGAAAACATCCTTTCACCAAGTGGTAGATTATCCTTCACACTTTTCATGAAGTACTTGAAAAGTCACATTTTTACTATGTCATATATGATTCCTTCTTTTCCAAAGCTCCCATACTAGGATAGTAGGAATGACCTTTACTATAGATTTAGCTTCTAGGATTTCAACATAATCCTACCAGTTTGAGAGAACTATTTTTAATTAATTCCCTTCTATTTCAAAATTAGCAAAAGCTGCAAATTGCCTCCATAACTTGTGGGCTAGGGTGGATGTTAGAAATAAGTAGTTTCCTCCCTTCCCAGATCACAGTAGCAACACTTAGAAATAATAGGTATGTTGCACCTCCTCAGGTTATCATCAGTAGGAACTCTGCCTTTCATCACTCTCCACAAGAAAAATGAGATTTGTGGGGTAGTCCGCCAACCCAAACATTCTTCTATCACTCCACCCTTTCTTTTTATGTCTCAGGACCTAAAACGTTGACTTAACTGAGAATATCCACTAGCACTTTTTAGTCTATCATGCTCTGTCAATTCCATTTCTACTATGGGCTTTATCTCACTCTTGATAAATTCTGACATTTCAAATTAAACAACCCCTTCCAACAAATCTGACTTCCAGGAATTGTTATCAATGAAATCTCTAGCCTCTATTGCCATATCACCTTCTGTGTAATATAAAGCTCCAATCTTTGTACAGTTATCAAATCAGAAGTTGGAGTTTCTTCCTTTTAGTTTTCACCAAACATAGGGTTCTATCTCATCCCTGATTGTTAACATACTTCTCCACACCTGAGGGGCCCTAGAATTGATAATAAAGGAGGCGTGCTTCTTTTTAAAATACTTATTGTTCATGTGGATACCCCAAGGAGTGGCCACTGAACTTCTAAAATTTCACCAACGTTTAGCAAACATAACCTTACTTACATCAAACAGTGACCTAAAGCCCAACCACTTTCTTCAATTGGGTAACACATGTTTTCCCAGGAAAAAAGTGTTTTCTTCTCCCCCATGGCAATATTGCCCCCGAAAAAAATTTGCAAAAATTTTATGAAGCTTCCTTATAACCCCTTTGGAGTCACAGCTGATAACAAAAATATAGACATTGACTGGAAAACATGACTAATCAAAATATATTTTCCTCCAAATGATAGGATTTTGTTCTGTTAGGAAAAAATACTCTCCTTATAATGTCATAAAAATATACATTGTTTTGCGTCCCATAATAGACAAGGCACCCTAGGTAGATTAAAGGAAAGTGAACTTACAAAATACCCACCAGTTTTCTTAGTCTGAGGGAGAAGATATGTAACACTTGGTAAAAATTACCAAAATACTCCTAGAATGGAGACGTATGCATAACGGGTCTTCCCATACTCTATTTCAAAATCTGAGACTGGATATACAATCAGCGTGAGAAATTAGTGAAAAAATGGCCTTGACCCGATTTTAGAGCAATCGTGTTGAAAAAGAATTTTTCGTAATAAAATGCCAACCAATGAGGTCCGCGCACATACCCATTGCGGATCAACACTTCATTTTTGTTCCAAATATTTTCTACGAGATTTTGGAGTATTTTTGATAAAAAATACCAAAAAATATGTAGTTCGCGTCGTAGACCCCGCATCCTAAAAATTGACTTTTTTTAAATTTCGTAAGGGGCATCCTAGGCCTTCCCAAAACCCTCCTAGACATAATATGTGACCAAAATAGGTCATTTTAAGCGTAAAAGGGTATGTAACCCATTCTTAAGCCATTCTAAGCCTCTCCTAGGGCTAAAAGAGAAGACAGAAGAGCGAGGAGTTGAAGATTTCAAGACGGATTCATGCCAAATTGATCGTCTACCTTCGTTTCAGGTATGTAAGGCTAAACAAAGCATGAGATTATTCTCTCACGTGCCCCATAAATGGTCTTAGATGAGAGTTGAAGGTTCTTGAGTCTACATGCATGAGTCTTGATTATTTTCTTGAAATATTTATAAACTTTACATGTATTTTCATGTGTTGATGATCATCATAAACTTGTTTTCTTGAATTGAATATTTTTCATGAGATATTACATAAACCCTACATGTTAATTTCTAAAAGCATCCATGAAAGAAGATAGGGATTGAGTCTAGAGCCTTGATTGAGAATCTCGATTGTGATTATAATTGTGATGTGAGAATGATGATGGGTTGATAGAACTTGATAGCTCCTTGAGTCTCCATAAATGAACTCTACCGATTTGTTTATTGATTGTTCCTTAATGATTGTTCTAAGTCTTGAGCTTTTGATCGAGATATTGATTGATTAGATGATAGAGTCTCCATGAGACTGGTTGAAAGATGAGAGTCTCTACAAGGCTGATTTAAGATGAATTAATTGAGATGATTTGATTGGTTTGATTGGATGGGTTGTTTTATGAGCATTGAGTCATGGGAAGAGTATCGAGTATCAAAAGAGTAAAAGTTAGTCCAACTCGCACTCGTCAAACTATGTAGCCAAGCGTAAGTGGGGATTAGGACTGCCATAACACATTATGTTGAGGTCCCCTCTTGATAGAGTCCCTGAAACAATAGAGGACTAGCTTGATTTATTGGTGGTCCCTAGTGGATTCGATTCGTTCCCTACCTGGCACGTACAGAATAGTTGTGGCAACATTAGCGTGATTGTTGTACAGTCACTGACTCATAAGTGACTGTTGTCGGATCAGAAAAACTCCCAGAGATTTCCCAACTGAGTACTCTGAGTTGAGATGAGATGAGTTGAGACTAGTCCTTCTAAGATGGGTCTGATTCGATTGATGAGTTGATGGGTTGATGGGTTGATGGGTCACTTGTCTACTCTTTATTCTTGCTTTAGATAGACATTTGACATGTTGATATTTTTTACTATCTATGATGTTGATTGTTGTTTCTATTATCTTCCCTATTTCAATTTCACTCAGTTATCTTACATACTAGTACATTCCACGTACTAATGTCCCTTTCTGTGACTGCATCATTTTATGATGTAGATACATAAGATAGAGGACATCAGCAGGCACACCGTTGAGGATCTCGAGGCGTTCAGCAGGCTGATGAGTTTCCCCTACTTCAGAGGGTTCATCACCTATTTGCATCTTGCTTAGAGTTAGATTTGCTTAACTTTTTATTTTGATTGAGGTAGTCATGGGTTTGTCATTGCCACCACCTAATAATGATAGAGGCTTCATAGACTAGAGTTTGATGTTGTTATTGAGACTCGTGATCTAGTTTCTTTCTACTATCCTTTCATTTTATTGCTATTTGAGACTAGATAATGAGGTGTGCCCATTTATTCTCTTATGTCTTTTGCTGATTAGTAGAATATATGAATGAATAAACGTGATGAGGCCAAGTGGTTCGCTTAGGGACAATAGCCCCTGAGTGCCGGCCACGTCTTGGGTCCCCTCCAGGGCGTGACAAATTTGGTATTAGAACATGAGTTCAAGTGTCATAGAGAGTCTATGAAGCCAAGTCTAGTAGAGTCTTATTTATGGGTGTGTTGTCGACCACACTTGACAAGCAGGAGGCTATAGGACATTAGGAATTGTTTCCCTTCATTCATGTTCTAAATCGTGCTTTATACTCTATGAAAGTTTTATTCTAATTCATGCTCTTACAACGTTGCAGAATTGTGAACATGCCTCCTAGAAGAGCCATTAGAGGTAGAGGACGTCTAGCCAGACAGAATGTCAATCCACCTGAGTCTCAAGGACATGAGGTGCCCATGGAACAAGTTGTCCCTATTGTGCAACCTCCGCAAGATGAGGTCTCCAATACTGAGCTTCGTCAGACTATCCAAACTCTAGCCCAGGCTATCACAGCACTTGTTGTGAGACAAAGAGCAGCCTGACAGGACACCCATAACACTTCTAGAGTCCGAGAATTCTTGAGGATGAATCCGCCTAAGTTCACAGGGTCTACATCCACTTAGGATCCTGAGAGTTATGTGAAGGAGCTTCAGAAAGTGTTCCGAGAGATGCATGTGGTTGATGCTAATAGAGTGAAATTGGCTGCTTATCAACTAAAGGGGGTGGATAAACTGTGGTATGACCAGTGGAAGAAGGGTAGAGGGGAGAATGCCCCCGTGATGACTTGGGCTATGTTCGAGGAAGCTTTCTTAGGGTGTTTCTTCCCAAGGGAGAGAAGAGAAATGAAGGTAAGAGAGTTCTTAAACTTGAAACAGGGCTCCACCTAGCTTGTAAAAGTATTTGATTGTTATGATATATATATATATATATATATATATATATATATATATTGTCATTTTTTTGG
>JAOTQJ010175164.1:0-24313 GCA_025642045.1 Solanum sejunctum | reverse complement strand
AAACATTGCCAAATACTCAAAAATATATGAATGCATCAACAACCACAATCTCAAAAATTTTGAGGGTACCCAATTTTTCATCAAAACTTTAAAACAAATCTAAAGACTATCTATATGCCAACATATAACTCTACTATGAATTTACACATTATCTTCACTACCTAAATATGCCAGTTCAATAGAAAAGTAAACATCCAAAAGGAAAAAGAATTACAGTAAGAAAGCCTTGGGATCAAAAATAGGGGAAGTTCTGGACTCAAGTTTACTCAGACTTCACCTTAATCCATAACTTCCCATACCTTACTAAAATAGGATACATTGTCCTCAAAGTTAAGACAATAACAAAAAGCCAACACGATAATATATATATATATATATGTATATACATAAAAAAACAAAAACTAACAGCCATAATATAAGTTAAAACAACATCCAACATAAAAATATTTCAACACATCCAAAAATTAACATAATAAAATGATTGTCTAACAACAAAACAAAGTATCCATAATGACAAATTGAGAATTGAGGCAAAAGAAGTCAAACATCATGGTGTATCAAGCACCAGTCTCTAGCTGATCTCTGGGGTCCTAGATCACTATCTCCTCCTCAACAGTGCCTGAACTACCCTCTGCATATGGGGTGTGCTTCTCCCAATCTCGCTAAATAGCTACCAACAATAGCGACTCCTGCACTAATGCCTCGATTGTGGGCTCCTCGTCCGGTCTCAATCTCTTTTGAGTCAACTCTGGATCGTCATCACGCTCAAGGGGCCTCTTATCACGGATATAGGGATGGTCAGCTAGCTAATAAAATGTATCATCGCCTGCTGATGTCACCTCTGGGATTACAGCAGGAGCTGCCAAAATTCGCAATAACTTGGCCTTAAACTTGGCCAACTCCTTAGTCACCACACTCATATCAGTAGGCCTGGCGCCATCAAGTCTTCATTGGACTCTCTCCTCAAAAGTATCAACTCAGGCATCCACTGCTCTAGTTGTCTCATTTACTAGATTGTAGGCGAATGCCTTCATTCTCTCCTTTGAGTCCCATATGGTCTGGTCCACCCAAGTCTGACCCATGCAGATAGAGCTTGAAGTCTAGACTCTGCTGCAGCCAGCCTGCATAATAATGCCAGAAAACTAATAGCAGAAGTAAGAGAGTCAACTTGTGATGTAGTTGTTGCTGGTACTAGAGTACTAGAGGATGGTGTGGAATCAATCTTACACAATTAGTGTAGGCTCTGTAGCAACTGAAGTAGTACCGATAGTAGTTAGAGTGAACTTTGAGTTGTAGGATCTACTGGGAATGGCTTTAAAATGGTAGAAGTTGCTCTTTATAAGGCCACAGGGTTCTCGTCAGCCTTTATCAAGCTAGGATCAATGATGCATGTAGCCTCTATGTGTTGGTCCCAGTGGGGGTCAGTAGAAGCACCCACTACACTATATAAGAGATGAATCAAAATAGGAAATAGCAGAGAGGTGTTCGATCGAACGACTACCTCGTGGATCTGCTCCGAGATGATCTAGCCCCAATCTATCTCAAAACCAGCCAAGACATTGGCTAATAACATAACCCGCTCCAAGGTGATCATATTATCAATGAAAGTGGGACAAATATGCCAACGGATAATGGATCACCAAAATATGGCCCAAAAATAGAGGTAGGCCTTCACAATAGGATCTGCGTGGTTTGTAACCCACATTGGCTCAAAGCCCTCCTCACAAAACTATCTAGAAATCCATCGTAAAATCTCTATCCTGGCCCCGATGTTCATCCTAGTTACCGCTCTCCTCATTTTGTCACTATGTTCATTATATTCTATGGTAGCCGGAGGCACTTTATTAGTGGTCCTAAACTTTACTCAGGAAATGATCTTATCTGAAATAAGAACTCGCCTACCTCAGACTGGCACCACTTGTAACTTTCACTGCTCCATTGACTTTTTGTTCTTTGGTAACGCCCGGTGAAGTGTAGCAAGATATGCTGCATAAAACTCATGGACTATAAAGGGGGCGTACTTTCCTAGCTATTGTGCCATCTATCTTAGCCCATGCCTATCTAACTCTGCATCTAACCTAAGCATTTTATCAAACCCCGAGTCATTCAGGCGCGATTCTTCATGAAATTATCACCCCGAATGGCCTAGTCCCTTGGGATCTAAACCATATCATATATCTCTTTCATCCTTAGGAGACACCATCTATGATAGGCGAAGAGTTGAGACTAGACATCTTCTTACTGGGTCTGGGAGGTGCTCTCTGACTTCGATTCTGACTCTGTGTGTAAAGAGGTCATCTGCGGTAGGCTGCTATCCGACTTGTCCCTATTACCCTGTTGTTCCTCCTCTTCAGACTAGGAAGAACAGCTAACTTCTATGGGAGTCTTTGCTACAATTGCCCGAATCTGGAGTCTATTGGCTTTAGGGTCTATCCTGACTCTATGGACTTCGATAGAGCCATCTGAATGCTCAGTCTTGAAGGATCCATCAATCAACCTCCGGTTGGAAGTTTGAATTCACATTTGTCCTTTTAGGGCATTTTTTTCTACAAACCAACCATATATCAACATATAAGTTTCAAGATGTTTGATCCAATAAGTCAGATGATAAAGAACAACAAAGCAAACACTTAAGCATAATAATAGAATAAAATAGAAGAAAGATCACTAAAACACTTTCAGGTCTGCAGGTACAAGTACAGTTCATGGGATGCCCAAATTGTCATACATTGGCCTCATAGTGATAAAATGACTTACAAAAATGCATTCCGACCTCATATACGGGAGGCAGTTATAACTTGTGGGTAAGCCTACAAGTTGCAGTCTAGCCTCATACCAAATTTCAGAGACATTTTTAAGAATTGAGTCTAGACTATGAGACCCTCCTTACAAGTCATAATAACTATTGTGAGTCATTTGTGAGTCTTGTCTAGGAAATATGAAGAAACCACAGATGATTGATGCTTGCTATAAGGACCAGTACGACTCGTAGGGAGTCTACAAGTCATAGGAGTGCCTCATTGCTGAAAATAGAAGGAACCAGTAATGCCTGTCATTTTCCCACAACAAGCACAGACAAAGCAAACTATTCAACATACTTTGGCATATAAGAGTAATACAAAATATTTGGTATATAACCAATCCCATAATGACGCAGAAAGTTCGAAGAACCATCATCCCTAAGAATCAAAATAAGTTTAACAGTACATCAAGCACACAAAAAACAAAATACTTTCCAAGCTTATAGTTGATATCAATAAGACATTCTAAGGAGATACAAATACCATTTAGACCATTTCAATCTAGTCCAACAAGTTAAGGCATATGAAACACAACCACACCTCTTAAATTCCGATTCCAACAATAATTCACATAATGGTTGGGCAACAATTAAGGATTATATTCCATGAACCAACAATTTTTGGATGCACAATCTCCTACTCAAGAATTCCAAATATGGTTTGACTCATAACAAAACTAATCAAAGCATACAAATCCAAGATTTCATGCCTAGATCAAAAATCACCATATGGCATGAATATACATAGTTAAACTAAGCCTACACTTATCAAAGTAATAGGTCCACTATAAAAGATTTCTAAATTTAATCATGAGGCTTACCAAGTTATCGGAGAATGTAACCAAAGCAAAGAGGATCAAAAAACATGCTGAAACCCTAGGAAATAATGACCCCGCCAGAATCTTTGCTAGAAAATGATGTGGGTGGCCAAAATTTTTGTCAAAAGAAGGAGTATAGAATGGTTTTGGGGACTTTCGGTTGCTTAGGGTTAAGGGAAATGATGAATTAGGGTCAAATTTTACTTTGACCCCTATTTAAAAGAAACTAAGTTATATTCGATGGTATGATGGGGCCCTGTCCCATCCTATGATTCAGTTTGTGTGTTTAGAGGTCTATGGATACATGTGGGTGTGGGGATTGTGTTTGGTATAGATTCGTATGTATTATACGTTATTGGGCGGTTCTAACGCAGCGGTGACCTTGTCAGCCCGCTATATATATATATATATATTGATGTTTGCTGTTGGCTGGATTCGCTGTTTGCGGGTGTGGTTAGTCAGTAAAACAGAGAAAAATCTGCTAAAATTTCAAGAAACTTCTTAGCCATTATAAGTGATTTCATTTTGGTGTTTGTCTAGGTGCCTAATCGACACTAATCACGGCCCCTGGATTGGGTCGTGATAGTTGTAAATGTTGGATTAAGCCCTTTTTCAAAGATTTTACCTCTTATGAGCCTTTTGATGTTAATGTAAGGGTAATGATTGATGATGATCTATTGTTATGTATTAAAGTGAGGCTCACCATTAGAGATCAAAGATGTTTTGGAGCTACTTATGTCATGTTTCCATATTTCTTAGAAATTGCCAAAGTGCGATTATTTTAATTATTTTGTGGGATTAGGCTTAGCACCGATGGATGGAGGGTTTGCTCTCTTTCCTTGAACTATGTGCCAACATAGGAGTATACTTTAGCCTTGATTTACTAGTGGATCCATTTAGTTCACTCTCTCTTTGAATTCTTTCTGAGATGGGTCAAGTTCCCAGAAGCCAAAATTTCCCCTGAAATCCTTTTTGAAATGTGTCATGTTCCCATAAGGATGGTTACTTCAGATGAAATTGATAAGTTTAAAGTATGGTATACCTTGGCAAGCATTCCATCTTTTTACCGATAAGGGGTCGTCATCGAGATTTCAAGTTGTAGCTCACTTGGTCTTAGTATATGTCGGTTGAGGTCTCTACCCACATATGTTCTATGATCCACACAAGTTAAATGATTTAATAGCATGTTTTACTTTAAGCCTTGGTCATGGATGCTATATTGAGATTATGTTATCTATTGACTATGATTATGCATTTTGACAATATTGGTTATGTCTTGTTGCATTGCATCCTACATACTTAGTATATTCAAACGTACTCAAGAATACTTTATGCCTACATGATATCACCATGTAGGGACCAGAGCTCCTCTTGACCATGCTCCTCATGGCTAGTTTTGACATCTTGAATATAAGCCTTGGTGAGTCCTCAAATTCAGGGATACTAGCTATTCTACTCTTGACTTTGTTATCTCTTTATGTTGAACATTTGATACTATAAGGATGAGACTAAAAAGTGTCTTGGCCCCCGCCCAATCTATGTTAGAAGTGTTGTTGGAACAATTGATGTAATCATGTTGTGCTCTTGACTATTGAATGTTTTATGATTATCTAAGGCTTCCCTTATTCCCATATCCCTTCTTTATGTCTATTGTTGTTGATGTTCTGCTTCCACGACATAGGATGTGTGATTGATATACTAAGAGGGTTATTTATGGTTTCTTCATATTTCCCATTCATCATGTCACGTCTAGACCTTATGCTTTGGTAGTGATATAGCTGCATATTTGAATAATGAGCAAGTACATGTTTTTGTAATAGTGATCAAACGATTTAAAAAGGACATCGGATGGACAATTGCAAACATTATTGGTATCCCTCTTAGGGTATTCACACACAAGATCTAATTGGTCAAGGACTACATGCTGTGTATTGAACATCAAAGGCACCCAAAGCCTCCTATGCAAGAAGTAGTGTGCAATGAGATCATAAAAAGGCTAGATGCTGGAGTAATCTATCTAATCGCCGATAGTGAATGGGTGAGCATGGTACAGTGTGTTCCAAAGAAATTAGGTATTAGAGTAGTACCTAATGCCAATATAGCTAGTAACAGGATGGAGGGTATGCATGGATTACAAAAATCAGAATGCCTCAATAGGGAATTATCATTTTCCTATACCGTTCATAGATCAGATGCTTGATCAACTAGAAAAGGGTTGTACTGCTTTCTGAATGGGTATTCAGGTTATAATCAGATCGTCATTGCTCCAAAGGATCAATAGAAGACCAAATATATATGCCTCTATGGCACCTTTGCATTCAAGAGGATGTCATTTGTGTTGTGTAATGCCTAGCGACATTTCAGAGATGTATAATGTCCATCTTTTCAGATATGGTGGAGAACAATGTTGAAGTCTCCATATATAACTTTAGCATGGTTGGGAACTCATTTGAGGATTGTTTGAGGAATATACATGATGTTTTGCAAAGATGTAAAGAAAGCCATCAAGTACTGAATAGGCAAAAGTGTGCCTTCATGGTGAAAGAGGGTACAGTGTTGGGGTACAGGATATCTAGCAAAGGCATTAAGGTTGATAAAGCTAAAGTGGAGGTAATTGAGAAGCCTCTGTCACCTATCTTAGTAAAGGGTGTGAGGAGTTTCTTGGGCATGCAAGAATCATCGAAGGTTCACAAAAGACTTCTCCAAAATTTCACACCCCATGTGTAAACTACTAGAAAAAAGATGCTAAGTTTGTGTTTTATGATGCATGTCTAAAACCCTTCGAAGAGGTAAAGAAGAAGTTAATCTCAGCACCAATCATTGAGGATCTGGACTAGTCCAAGCCCTTTGAATTCATATGTGATACAAATGGGGTAGATCTAGGTGTGGTATTGGGGCAGCACAAGAAAAAGATATTACATCCCATATATTATGCTAGTAAAGCCCTAAATGTAGCTCTTAAGAATTACACCATCATGAAATAGGAGCTACTTGAAGTAGCCTTTGCATTCGAAAAGTACAGGTCATATATATTGGGGACCAAAGTAGCTGTCACGACCCAAGCCTAGGGCCTAGATATGAGACGTCAAATGGGGAACCTGAAGGAATTCCAAACAAACTCTTAACATATAATTCACACATCCTTGGTGGGGGGAGAAAAAATAGGCATTAACAAGAGACATTGATAAGAAGGGAAGTAGGACTAAGGGAAAATCTTTCATAAAATTAATAGCTTAGGAAGAGTCAAGCACGTGTACATAGAGTACCATATCATCCAATAACACCTCTACTTGGAATGGAGCGGAGGCCAAGATAATGATGTTCATGCTCCAATAAGAAAGCAGTCTTTATCAGCAATTCACCTAACTGAGGTTAGGGTCGAATACACAGGGAATATAGGGCTTGACAATAAGAATTCACCATTAATCATTTCTAGTATTTATGACTATAATCTCTAAATGGGTAATTTTTTTTTATTCAAAAACAAAATAAAACTACCACTAACTGTAACACGAGAAAACACTCAATTTTGGAGACAACATGGGAATTGTTTTCTGCATGATTCGTCAACTTGATTATCCTAGATAGCATAACTACAATTGGTGATTTGCATGCAAGATGGTAACTAGGTTCTTCCAGCCCTCTTGTGAAGGTGAAAGTCAAATTTCACGATGGCTCTTGGTTGGCAACCATGGCATGCCAACTAAATATTACCCATTATCCCAATCAACCAACCATTGGTCAGGCTCAGTTGATTAGACAAGAACACATCAATCGAATTTTGTCATTTACTTCCCATTTCCTATTCGTCACTACCTTGGTTGGGATCCTGATAGTAGGAGGGGTTTGGTGTTAGCCACCACCAAACAACAATAAAATAAAGGGAAATAGATAATACATGCAAAATCCCAATCGTGGAAGTGCAAAAAACGTAGGTCATCTTAAGTCAACTACCCATGGTTCCCACAATCCCAAGTTGTGGGTGCTTAGCTACTCATGGCTAAGGCAAAATAAGAAAAAATATACATACAAAATATACATGAGAGCTTTACCAATACCAATGAAGAAAATAGGCACCACAAGTTACAAACCCACAAGCTTGATTGATCAATAATGAGCACAAGGCAAGATTTGTAGTCCCCAAAATGGATTTTCCAAGATAGAACAATAAACTACTCTTAAAAACTAAGAAAAGATTCAAAGAGTGATTCTAGAATGTCTCATGGTCCAACTCCCTCCCAAAAACCTACCGTAAATTATATATAGTATTTATTATATAACCCTAGAATTTACACGGAAAAGACAGCTGACAGTTGATAAGTTTTGCGGGTATGACTTATTGGATGACCTATAAGTCGCAGTCGATGTATCGTATTAGGTTCTTGGCATCTTGGACTAAATGGGTATGACCCATAGGTATGAGTCTTTGCTTGATCTACAACTCGTATATTGCTCACGTGGTCTTGGCCTTCAATTTTTAGCCTAATATTTTGGCTCTCTAATTCTTGCTACGAGTCCACCTATATGAGTCGTAATGTGTCCTACGACTCGTAGGATATCTTCATAGGAGTGACCTTCACTTGGCAGATTTCTAAAGTTTTAGTCTCTGATTCTTGCTATGACATAACCTATGACTCGTAGCTTGACTTACGACTCATAGATAAGCTCATATGGCCTATTTTTCAGCAAAATCTGGAAATTTTCTTCAAAGTCATGCCAACCTAACTTTTCAGCAAGATTAATAGAAAAAACACATCAAAACCATAAAATATCACTTTAAGAACTCATAAAATCCCTTGTTTTAGGTACCAAATGTGTTGTATTTTGATAGCACATCACAAGACATTTTCTAGGCTCACCCTCAAGTAGTAAATAACCAAAAGTAATAATAGTCTCAACATAGCATAAAAACGAAAAATAGATAATGTCCTCGGATTAAGGACTCACCCCAAATCTTTCTTCAAACGAGGCAACTAGCCATGTGGAGGAGGATGATAAATTGGAGATCTGGTCCATACATGGTAATATCATTTAGTCATAGAGTATGCATTAGTACTTTAGAAGGTACTAAGTATGTGGGGTGCAATGCAGCAAAGGAGATAAGCTTTAAAAATCAACACACATAATCATAACCAATGGTATAAGCTTAATATGGAATATATGCTCAAAGCCTTACATAAATATGCATGAGAATGACCAAGTAGTCACCCACTCACCTTATGGTACAACCTTTTCAGAGAGTGTTACCAATACCCCTACCTTATGACATAGCCTTTTCGGTAGGTAGTAAAAGATGTCCCTTACCTTACAATACAATCTTTTCAGTGGGAGTCATGATTTATTCTAGCTTATAGCATGGCCCTTTTGGTAGGTATTATAGGATGTCCTTACCTTATGATATAATCTTTTCGATAGGAGCCATGAATTATGCTAACTTATGGCATGACCTTTTCAGTTGGTATTATAAGATGCCCTTACCTTAAAATATAATCTTTTCAGTAGAAATCATGAATTATTCTACCTTATGGAATGGCCTTTTTGGTAGGTATTTTAAGATGTCCTTACCTTATGATATAATCCTTTAAGTAGGAGTCATGAAATAGCTCATCAAACCATCACATTCAAGTATCAAGAAAGGGCTTCACATTTCACATAAGCATAACAAAACATAAAGCTCAATAATTCACTTGTAACATGATAAATACTTTTCATGAATTGAATACATACTTGGAAATCATTAATCATCATGAAGTCACTTGACTTATAAATCATAAAAAAGATCATCAATAGCCTGAGAATTCTTGTCCTGTCATTTTATCAAATGCATGGTGGGTTCATTTGATACTTCTTCAAAATCATGCAATTCAAGAGTAAAATGAATAAGTAAACTCAATGCAAATCAACTCACCAACATGTTAGTAAAACCCTCATTTAGGGTATTTTGAAATCCATCACAGAAGCTCATAATAGTTCATAGTTTTATAGCTCAAACCATGCATAGTCTCAATAGACAACTCAATTCATAGAATAATCTTGAAATAAATAGTCATGCATAATCAATCAATATTTCATAAAAAATCCAACATAATTTATAGTCATAATCTATGATAAGAGATACTTATAGATAATACAACTTGAAAATATGCAATTTTTCATGAAAAAGGAAGGCTGGGATTCATGAGTGAAAGAACCCAATGGATAAAACCCACATACCTTAAACCTTGAATGTGTTAAGGTGAACTTAAAGTATCCTTAGAACTTGAAATGAATCCTTGAGTCCTAAAATTGAGCGTGAGATCCTCAGATTTGAATGAGAAGAATTTATAGAGTCTTAGAGGGGTTTGAGAGAGGGTTTTGTGAGTTATAGAGATAAAAAAATGGCTAAATATGGGTGATTTCACACTTTAGTGGGCATGGGGCTATACCCCACTGCCCTTGGGAGCATAAGAAAAACTAAGAAAAATGTTGTATTGGTTTGCATCTAGTCTACAATATGGACCAAATGCGAAGAAGGAATTACACTTTGAAAGTTCCACGCCTCTGGCGCATTGCGACCAGGGCACGGGTACCTCTGGAAATCAAAAATTAGTGAAAATTATTTTTTCGCTATGGGTCCTCTAAAATCTCAGTTATATCCATTTTCCACTTAATTTTCCCCCTGGATTACAATTACAATTATGGGCATTTTGGGGCATTTTAGTTGTAGTGCATACAGATCACTCAACATCTAAATAATTTATGCCTAAGAAGGATACAAAGCCTAGATTGATGAGATGGCTAGTTGTCTTACAAGAGTTCAACTTTCATGTCATCAGAAGAAAAAGGATAAAGAATCAGGTTGCAAATCACCTCTCCAGATTAGATGATAGGGCTATGATGAAAATTGATGATAGGTTGGAGACAAATGATTCTTATCCTAATGAGAGAGTATTGGCTACATCATGATCTAATACCTTGGTTTCTAGATACACAAACTAGTTGGTGAGTGATATCATACGACCTGACTTACACATTACATCACTATTGGAAGTTTATGTCTGATGTGAAGAAGTTCATTTGGGATAACCCATACTTGTTTCATGTATGTGCTTATGGGATTATTCGTTGCTGTGTTCATGAGGTTGAGATGATGATCATCCTTAAGGCATGCCACTCATCCCTCGTGGATGGATATTATAGTGGGATTCGAATAGCCCACAAGATCTTACAATATAGTTATTATTAGCCCACCATCCACTAAGATGCTCATAACTATGCAAATCATGTGACAGGTGCTAAAGGGAAGTCAAAATTTCTCGCAAGTAGGAGCTCTCTCTAAACCCCATTATGGTGATTATGTTATTTGATGTATGGGGGATAGACTTTATAGGACTGTTTGCTAGCTCACTTGGGAACAAATATGTCCTAGTTGCTATGGCATATATATCAAAGTAGGTTGACATCGTTGCTCTACCAAATAACGAGGGCAAAAGTGTCACAGCATTCTTTTAAAAGAACATCCTCTCAAGATTTGGTACTCCTCAGGCTATCATCAATGATGGAGGTTCTCACTTCTATAATAGACTTTTTAAGGATCTTCTTGAGAAGTATGGAGTGAAACATAGGGTGGTAACACCTTATCATCCCTAAATGAGTGGGCAAGTGGAAGTGTCAAATAGGAAAATTAAACGGATTTTATCTAAGACTGTGAATGCAAATTGGACAGATTGGTCACGGAAGCTAGATGATGCATTATGGGCATACCAAACGGCATTCAAGATCCCTATAGGCATGTCCCCATATCAACTTGTCTTTGGGAAGACATGTCATTTGCTGATAGAGCTTGAACATAAAGCTAGGTGGGCATTGAAGAAGTTGAATCTGGATTGGAATGATGCAACAATATCTGGATTGAGCTAATTCATGAGCATGATGAATTTTGATTGAAAGCATATGAGAGTTCAGACTTGTATAAACTAAGAATAAAGATATAACATGTTCACCACACAAAAAACCACCAATTCACACTAGGGGACTTGGTGCTACTCTTCAATTCCAAATTGCAGTTGTTCCCCGAGAAGCTCAAATCAAGATGGTTGGAACCTTTTTAGGTAGCACACGTCTTTGATCACGAGGCCATTGAATTGGAGAGATAAAATGGATATACTTTTAAAGTAAATGGCCAAAGAGTCAAGCCATACCTTGAAAATGTGAAAAAGATCAAAATGGCTGAAGAATCGAATCTTGAGAAAGTCTGAGTACTCATGATAGCTATGTCTTGTCGCAATAGTAAATCATTCACTGCTTGGGAGCAACCCAAGTGGATTGGTACTTAGCATCGAGGTATGTTTTTGACCCCTTACATTCCATGTTTGCTTGATTCAGTACAGTGGGGACAATGCACAACTTTTTCGATGGGGTGTTTATAGTTTTGGGTCTCAGTGAAGTCTGAGTAACTTATGGCCAACAAGTACCCCAATTTTTGATCCCTAGGTTTTCTTGCCTATGTTATTTTTCCTCATAGATATTTAATTTTTGTTAAACTGGCACAATTAGGATGTTTAGATAATATGTGTTGTATATAGTACTAATACTTATGGCATTTAACATGTTTTTATATTTTGTTTTGAAAAATGGTACCCATCAAGAATATTTAGTAAGTAGTTAGATGACAAACATGCATGTTTAAGTGTTTGGTAATATTTGTTTTGATAAGTGAGAGTAATTTGAGATAATAAGCATAATCTGTAAGTCTCTTGTTGATAATGTATGTTGTGCCATGTGAGTGTGAGCTTATTTTGCTAGGTTCATGCATTTTATGTTAATTCAGAACTTGTCCGATTACTCTAAGTTAGATTGTAGATTAAATGGATTAGGAAAGGATCTTAGGTGTTTGTTCTTTAATTAGTCCACTTTAGCCTGAAAATTACCAACCAAATGATGTTTTATCCCTTGCTCCAAATGCTTGAACCTTACATGTACCTATTCTTTCTAAACACCTAATTAACCTACCCTTCTCTAGTGAAAAATCTTCAAATTGGCCCTGGTCTATTTTTGAGCATTATGAATCTCGACTGAGGCAAAAAGCCTAAGTTGAGGGTGTCTACCAAAAGTGGCACTGATTTGGAGGAGAGATATTGTGTATTTCAATACAAGCTAAAAGCCTATGTTGAGGGTGGCAATGTAAAGGCAAAGCGCAAAAATAAGGTGGTGAGTTAAGATTGAGCAGAAAAAGAGGAAACATCATGTATCAAGTGCAATAAAAAGAAAAGATTCCTTAAATGTATCTAGAAAATAAAATGAAGTTGTAACAACCCCAAAAAGTGCCCGAAAATATGCTTTGGAAATGCCCAGTCCATATATCTCAAAATCCATGAGCGATATCAAGAGTCTAACTTCATATTCTTTATCAAGGGGTCAAATTGAGTGGAAAATGGGTCTAACCCCAACTTAAGAGCAAGTGATTAGCAATTTTGATTTTTCCAAAAAGCAAATTCCGATGAGGTTTGCGCGCCCCTGTCGCGACGTGCCAAGGGCGCTCCTCTCTGTATTTTTTTTTATCTAGTTTTGACTTTGGTTATAACTATACTTAGCCATTTTTCACTCTCATATCATTATAAACATTCTCCAATACTTACTCTAACACTTAGCCAATATTTCATCTCCAAAATTCAAGTCTCAAATTCATAAGGATTTCATCATTCCCATTCAAGCTTCAAGTCTCCATCTCCAATCTTCATGAAGTTAATCTCCAAAGATAAGGCATGTGGGTTTTTTTTGTGGGTTCCTTTTAGCTATGATTCCCAAGCATCCTTTTCTTAAAAATTTCATGATTTAAAGTTGATTTTACTTATGGGTCTTATCTATTATGAAATTCACTGCACACCATGTTGGGGTTCATGAAATTATGACTGTTGTACTATGTTTTGGGCTATGAATTTAAGATCTTTTATGATATTTGATGAAGGTTTTTGATGTATATTTCTTGATGGTGTTACCAAGTATCTATTAATGATTTTACATTGGATTTTATAGCATGATTTCACTCTTGAATTTGCATGCTTTTACACTAGCACTACCACCCACCAAGTGTTTGATAAAATGTCCACATTATGGATTCTTAAGGAATTGAAGGTTCAATGTTTGTTTTATAAGTTGAATAAATATATGATGATGAAAGGAATGTATGTATATGATGCCAAAAGGAAAGTATGTATATGATATTATCTTTATAATATTGGGCATGACCAAGCCTCACTCTAGAGGTTGCAGGCCCGGGTAACCTTGTTGAGGTGCGTGTACCTCGACCACCTCGCTCAAGAGGTGGTAGGCCCATCCAACCTTGTTGGGGGTTTGTATCCATCATCTTTGTTAAGAGGCTTGTACTCCATCAACCTTGTTGGGGGGTTTTTACTACAATAACCTCACGAAGGGGTTTGTACCTCATGCACCTCCCAAGGAGGTGGTAGGCCTTGGATTGCACTAAGAATGGTCACTCCATGGACATTTAATATGTTCTATATAAGTATGATTTTACTTCAAACATCACTAATGCATGTCATCTTGCTATTATGTTATTTATTGAGCATTATTATGCATTTTGCCGATGATGTCTATCAATTGTAGCGTTGCATCCTACAAACTTAGTACATCCAAATATACTAACACATATTCTATTCCTACATGATGTTACCATATAGGAACCAGTGCACCACTTGATCATCCTCCCTCTCTACGCGGCATGTAAGATTATCTCTCAGGCTTGTTGGTGAGTCCTCCATTCTGGGGATGTTGCTTAAACTCTCTTGCTATGTATTAATACTACCTTTCATTTGTTTATGTATTGACCATGAGGGCAAGCCCGGTTGTTTGTTGTGGTCCCTACTCTTATCTATGTAGTAGAGGTGTTGTTAGATATGTTATGTATCTATGTGATGAGCCTTGACTTTATTTTTCTTGATGTCTATGATATGAAGGTGTTCCCTTATCCCCACTTGTCCTAATTTATTATCTCTTGATGCTTGCTTTAATTGCTTCAGTAACCAAGGAATGTAATGATATGTTATGAGGCTTGTTTGGAGTTCCATCAGGTTCCTTATTCGGCGGTCATGTCTAGGTTCTACGCTTGGGTCATGGCAAAGATGGTGCTTTGAGTGGATTTCAAGGTGGCCTTCCTTAATTGGTACTTCTCCTTGAACTAAAGGAAGCTAAGCTAGTGGAATTTATAAATTTGAGACAAGGGTCTATGAGTGTGAGGGAGCATGCCCTCAAGTTCAACCAACTTTCAAAATATGCTCCATATTTGGTTGCCGACATAAGATCTAGGATGAACAAATTTGTAATGGGTATTTCCGACTTAGTTAGTGAGGAGTGTTGATCCTCCATGTTGATTGGTAAAATGGACTTGTCACGTTTTATGACCTATGGCAAACAAAAGGTGGAGAAATAATTGAGGAAAATGAGGGGTCATGAGGCTAAGAGGGCCTATTTTGAGGGGAAGTTCAAAAAGGGTGGCTAGTTCCAACAAGGCGAAGGGTCTTCTCATGCATTTCAAAATAGTATTTCCAATGGCCTAAGGTGTTGGAGGTGAGGTACCCAAAAAGTGGTAGGGATCATAGTAGGCCATGCTAAGGGATACAAATGCTTGTTATGGTCGAGTGAAAGTTTGGCACAAGGTGATAGATTATCGTCAAAATCGGAACAAGGGTAAGGAGGTTCACCTACAAGGTACTAATAGGGCTCCTTTAGAAAGAGGTGGCCGGCAAGATGGCGCCCCAAGGAGCAACTGATTTTATGCTTTGCATAAGAGGCAAGGGGCTGAGGAGGTTCCAAATATGTCATCACCAGTATGTTGAAAATCTTTGATTTTCTTGTGTATGCATTGATTAATCCAGGTGCCACTCTTTTTTTGTTACCCCCATTGTTGCCAAGAAGTTCCATCTTGACCCCGAATTATTGTATGAGTCATATGAGGTGTCTACTCTTATTAATGCATCTATTATTGCTAGGGAGGTTTATAGAGATTGTCCATTTTCATTTTGCATAGAGTATTGCCTTGTAATCTTATTGAGTTGGACATGGTTGATTTTGATGTAATTGTTGGGATGAATTTGTTGTATGCATACTATGCTTTTATTGATTGTAGAACCCATAGGGTCAAATTCCAATTCCTAAATAAACACGTCCTTGAGTGGGACAATCATGATGTGGTGGTCAAGGGTAGGTTCATCTCTTACATTAAGGCCAATAAGTTGATCACTAAGGGGTGTCTTTACCATCTTGTGAGGGTTAGGGATGTGGAGTCCAAAGTCCTTCCCATATAATCGATTCTGGTTGTAAATGAGTTCATTGATGTCTTTCCAAATGACCTTCCCAGAGTTCCTCCCAAAATGAAAATAGATTTTGTATAGATCTCCTCCCCAATACTCACCTTTTTCTATTTCCCCTTACCATATGGCCCCTCCGGAGTTGAAGGAGTTGAAGGAACAATTGAGGGACTTTTTGGAGAAGGGATTTACTAATCCTAGCCAATCATCTTGGGGTGCATCGATGTTGTTTATGAAAAAGAAGAATGGGTCCTTTAGAATGTGTATTGAATATTGGAGACTTAATAGAGTCACTATGAAGAATAGTATCCTCTTCCAAGGATTTATGATTTGTTTAACTAATTGCAAAGAGCTAGACATTTCTTTAAGATTTATCTATGATTGGGGTATCATCAAGTGAAGGTGAGGGAGTGTGATATTCCCAATATGGCCTTTTGGACTAGGTATGGACATTATGAGTTTGTTGTGATGTCTTTTGGGTTGACCAATGCACCGGCCATATTCAAGGACCTTATGAATAGGGTCTTCAAACCTTACCTTGATTCATTTATTATGGTATTCATTGATGATATTTTGATCTATTCTAGTGGAGAGGAGGAGCATAGGGCTTATTTGAGGGTTGTGTTGCAAAGATTGAGGGAAGAGAAGCTATATGCCAAATATGAGAAGTGTGAAGTTTGGTTGAAGAAGGTTGCATTCCTAGGACATGTGGTGTCGGGGGATGGTATTAAGGTGGATCCTAAAAAGATAGATGTGATAAAAAATTGGCCTAGACCATTGACCCCATCGAATATTAGGAGCTTTTTGGGCATAACAGGTTATTATCGAAGATTTGAGAATGGGTTTTCTTCTGTTGCTTCTCTCATGACTAAATTAACACAAAAGAAGGCCAAGTTTACGTGGACCAATAAGTGTGAGAGAAGCTTTCAAACATTGAAAGATAAGCTTGTGTCCCTCCTATTTTGTCACTACCAGAATGGCTAGAGGGATTTGTTGTGTATTGTGCTGGTTCTAAAGTTTATTTTGGGTTGCATTCTAATGGAAAATCATAAGGTGATAGCCTATGCTTCTAGGCAACTCCAGGTGTATGAAATAAACTATCCTACCCATGATCTTGAACTATCCGCAATTGTATTTGCATTAAAATTTTGGTGTCATTATTTGTATGGGGTAAATGTTGATATGTTCATCGATCATAAGAGTCTCCAATATGTCTTTCCTCAAAAAGATCTTAAATTAAGACAAAGGAGATGGTTCGAACTTCTTAAGGATTATGATATGAGTATGCATTATCATTCGGGTAAGGCTAATATGGTAGCAGATGCTTTGAGTTAGGTGTGTATGTGTAGCCTAGCTCATGTTGATAGTGGTGATAAGGAGGTTGCTGGAGAGGTCCATCGATTGGCTAGATTAGGGGTTAGGTGATGGGAAGGTGAAGGTTTTCTCCCAAGGGGAGATGATGCACTTAGATACGAAGGGAGGTTGTGTGTGCCTTGTGTTAATGGATAGAGAGAGAGAGAATTCTTGATGAGGCTCACATTTCTTCCTATTCTATTCACCTTGGATCTACCAACATAGATAGAGATTTGAGAGAGGTGTATTAGTGGGGAGGAATGAAGCAAGATATTGCAAAATTTGTGTCTGGTTGCCATAGTTGTCAATAAGTCAAAGTCAAATATCAAAGGTCGGGTAGCCTAACCCAAGAAATAGAGGTTCCTACTTGGAAGTGGGAAGAGATTAATTTGGACTTTGTAGTTGGGTTGCCCAAGACTAGAAAGGATTTTGATTCCTTTTGGGTTGTGGTTGATAGGATCACCAAATCAGCTCACTTTCTATCAGTTAAGACCACAAATAGAGCTGAAGATTATGTTAGCTTATACATTTATGATTTGGTAAGGTTGCATGGGGTTCATTTATATATCATATCAAATCATGGAGCTCAATTTACTTCATATTTTTATGGGTCTATCCAAAGAAATCTTGGTACAAAAGTTAAGCTTAGTATGGCCTTCCACCCTCAAATGGATGGCAAGGCCAAAAGGACTATCCAAATACTTGAAGACATTCTTAGGGCTTGTGTATTAGAGCTCAAGGTTAGTTGGGATGATCATCTTCCATTGATTGAGTTTGCCTACAATAATGGATATCATTCTAGCATTGATATGGCTCCTTTTGAGGTTCTCTATGGTAGACATTGTAGATCACCGGTTGGGTAGTTTGAGGTTGGTGAGGTAGCCTTGTTAGGACTAGATCAGGTTATGGAGGCTCTTGAGAAGCTTAGGATGATTAGAGAAAGATTGAAGATGGCTCAAAGTCTCCAAAAGTCTATTGTCGATGTAAGGAGTAAAGATCTTGAATTCAAAGTTGTTGATTAGGTGTATTTGAAGGTGTCACCCATGAAGGGTGTGGTCTATTTTGGTAAGAAGGGCAAGTTGAGCCCTAGATATGTGGTCCCTTATAAGGTAATGAGAAGGATTGGTAACGTGGCCTATGAGTTGGATTTGCTTAGAGAAATAGAATTGGTTCATCCGGTCTTTCATGTGTCTTTGTTTAAGAAGTATGTAGGGTAACCCCAATGCTATTATTCCTCTTAATGTCATGGAGGTAGTTGAAGACAACTTGACTTATGAAGATGTTTTGGTTTAGATTTTACACAGGCAAGTGAAGAGATTGAGGAACAAGGATGTAGCTTCCGTTAAGGTCCTTTGGAGGAATCAAGTTGAAAGTGCTATATGGGAGGCCGAAGCAGACATGCAAAATTGATCTCCTTACCTTTTCCACTCCACTCAAGCATAAGGTATCAATCTAATTCTTTTATGTAATTTCAGGTCTATGTTCATCCTATGACATATGCATACATTCATATTTAAATTGATAAGTTCATGATGATTTTACAGTTATTATGAGATTTTTGAAATGATATTTAAGTGCATTGTTGCATCCTTATGTGGGTTGAAATGTGATGTTTGTATCTCTCATATATGTTACTTTGACATTTGTAGACGAATGTTTCCAAGAGGAGGATATTGTAACAACCCTAAAAAAGTGCCCAAGAATGTGTCTCGCCAAAACCGTGATTTCCATATAACTCAAAATTTATATGCGATATCGAAAATTCGACTTCATATTCTTGATCAGGGGGTGAAATTGAGTGAAAATAAGTCTATCCCCAATTTAAGAGCAAATGATTAGCAATTTTGATTTTCCAAAAATGCAAATTCGAGTGAGGTTTGCGCGCCAAAGGCGCGCCATTGTATATTTTTTTGTCCAGTTTTGACTTAAGACTAGACTTTTATGTCTTGGGCTTAAGTGTCCCCAAATGTGAAAATGCCTATACTTAGCCATTTTTCACCCTCATATCATTTTAACACATTCCCTAATACTTACACAAATACTTAGCCAACATTTCATCTCTCAAATTCAAGTTTAAAACTCAACCAGATTTCAAGGTTCCCATTCAAGCTGTAAGTCTTTTTCTCCAATCTTTATCAAGTTAATCTCCAAAGCTAAAGTATATGGGTTTATTTCATGGTTTTCTTTCACCTGTGAGGCCCAAGCTTCCTTTTCGTAAAAATTTTATGATTTAAAGTTGATTTATTCACGGGTCTTATCTATATGAAATTCACTGTACACTATGTTAGGGGTTATGAAATTGTGACTGTTTTACTATGTTGTGGGCTATTCATCTAAGATGTATTATGAGATTTGATGTAGGGCTTTAATGTATATTGCTTGAGGGTGTTACCAAGTATCTATTGATGGTTTTATATTTGATTTTATAGCATGATTTCACTCTTCAATTGCATGATTTTACACTAGCACTACATACCCACCAAGTGTTTGATAAAATGTCTAGATTATGGATTCTTAAGGAATTGAAGGTTTAATGCTTGTTTTATGAGTTGAATGATTATATGATGATGAAAGGAATGTAATTATATGATGATGAGAGGAATGTATGTATATGATGATGAAAGGAATATATGTATATGATATTATCTCTATAATATTGGGCATGACCAAGACTCACTCGGGAGGTTGTAGGCCAAGGTAACCTTGTTAAGGGGTTTGTACCTCGATCGCCTATCTTGAGAGGTGGCAGGCCCGTGCAACCTTTTTCGGGGTTTATACCCATCAACCTTGTTAGGGGTTTGTACCCATCATCCTTGTTGAGGGGTTTGTACTCTATCAACCTTGTTAGGGATTTGTACTCCAACAACCTCATGAAGGGGCTTGTACCTCATGCGCCTCTCTAAGGAGGTGGTAGGCCTTGGGTTTCACTAAGAATCATCACTCCTTACACATGTAATATGTTTTATATAAGCATGGTTTTACTTCAAGCATCACTTATACATGTCATCTTGCTATATGCTGTCTATTGAGTATTATTATGCATTTTGCCTATGATGTCTATCTGTTGTTGCATTCCATCCTATATACTTAGTATATTCAAATGTACTAACGCATACTTTATACCTACATGATGTCGCCGTGTAGGAACTGGAGCACCACTTGATCATCATCATCCTCCACGTGGCTAGTACAATCGTCTCTCAAGCTTGTTGGTGAGTCCTCCATTTTGGGAATGTTGCTTATGATCTCTTACTATGTAATTAGACTACCTTTCTTTTGTTTATGTATTGACTATGAGGGTAAGCCTGATTGTTTGTCATGGCCCCCGCTCTTATCTATGTAGTAGAGATATTGTTGGACATGTTATATATCTATGCTATGATCCTTGACTCTATTGTTTATGATGTATATGATATAAAGGTGTTCCCTTAGTCCCGGTTGTCTCAATTTATTATCTACTGATGCTTGTTTTAATTTCTTCCGCGATCAAAGATGTGTAATAATATGCTATGGCTTGTGTGGGGTTCTTTCGAGTTTCTCATTCGCCGATCACGTCTCGACCCTAGGCTTGGGTCATGACAAAAGTGTAAAAACAAGACAAAAGCTAAAAAAATAAGAAGAAAGCATCCGAAAAATCTTGGAAAATGAGTTAAAGGGGAGAATAAGGTGAAAAAATAGAGCTTGTATTGTGAAAGTGATGAAAAATGCAGTTTCAAGGAGAGTCATTATTCACTATGTTTCCAAAATATCATACAAAAGCCCCCCCCCCCCCTCCCCTCTAGCCTACGTTACAAGCCTAAAAAGTTCTAAAATGATCCTAGCCTAGTTAGTTAAAGGTTTGAGTCATGAGTATAGGTGCAAGACTATGGTATTAATCAATATGCATGAATATCTTTTGTGAGAGTAAGTGTGTTTGCACAGTCTCAAAGTTAAATTTGAAATCATCAATGACTGTAAAAAATGGGACTTCTTTCTATGAGAACATTTGCATTGTATTGTTAGCATTTGGCTTGTTCAGTGATTGTGTACTATTGATATTTTCTTGCTTGTCATAGTTGTGTTGTCAGATGCACCAGTTTGCATTGGCTTGCTAAATAGTTATTTGATCCTGTTTTAAAAAGCTGATGTGGATATTTGAATTTGAGATGTATATGACCTATGCCATTAAGTTGAGATTTGTGTGTTATTATATTGTCTATATGGGTTGAGTCATCGCTTGAGAACAAGCACAATTTTAATTTGAGGGTGTTGATGTGTTGTAAAAATACAATACTTTTCATGCCTAAAACATAGGATTTTATGTTTTCTCAATGCGACATTTATGGTTCTTATGTGTTTTTATATTTCGTTTTGCAGAAAGTAAGTTGGCTATGACTTGGGGCAAAATTGCAAAGGTTTTTTGTTTTTGGGTGATTTAGGAGACCCTATACAAGTCATAAAGGTAGTTTTGTGACAAATTCCAGTGAAGGATGATATTTGAAGATTAGCTATAAGAGACCTCTATATGAGTCGTAGAGCATTCTACAAATTGTATAGATAGGTTTCGTGAAGATTTCTATAAAGGAAAATTTTGAAGTAGTTGAAGTCTACAAGTCTAAAGTACAAGTGTTGACTTCTAATTTTGGCTTAACACGTCTAAAAATTCACACTTTTTATGTTGAATTTTTAATTATTTAAAATATTTTTTTTGATGATTTTAGATTAATTTGATACTATTTTGATTTTAAAAAAATAAAAAATTAATTAAAATTTTAATTAATTTAATTTTAAATATTAATGTAGTATAATAATTTTTTCTCTTCTTTCATCCACGTCTTTTAACTCATTAATTTTGATCTAATTTAATTTATTATGTATTTAAATTAACTGATCCTGTATGTTTTTTTAATATTCCTTACCATCATTTCCCCTTCCTTTTTTCCACTCACAATATTCCTCCAACACACTCATTATCTTCCCAACCACACACACCAACTATCCCATTCTTTTTCTTTTCTTCTTTTCCATGAGAAAAGACCCCCTCAACAGCCCCTCTTTCATTTTTCTTTTCATTCTTCTCTCTCCCACTACACAATTACCAACAAATGCAATAAAAAAAATCAGCAGCCCTTCATCTCCACCTCGCGCCATCAAGGCATCTAGCGACTGGCGAAGCTCACCGAAAAACAACAACACCATCCTTTCCGTTGGCAACCATGAACAAAACAACCCCTCCTTCATAGGTTTGTCATTGTATCTTGCTTTTGGTTTTAATGTTCTTGTTTATTTGGCTATATACGTATAAATTGTTGTTGGTTTATAGATTTGGATAGAAAATTAATTTATGTTTATGTCAGCTTTGTATAGATATGATTGTCTTATTTTCCTCCATTTTCTATTATGATTATGGATTTGTATTTATTCATTTGTTTTTTTAACTTATAGGTTATTAATCTATTTTATTATTTCTTGTACATTTTAATTGAATTTTCTTATTATTCTAGGTTATTATGTTATCTCATTTCGTAGTTATTTTATTTTATTGATTATGGTGAAGATTTATTATTTCATTAGGCTTTATTTTACTCTTTTTATTAATATTTTCGTAGTTTACAGATCTGACGATTTCATTAATATTATTTTCTCCGATAGAAATTTTTAACTATTTTATGATATCTTGTTTATATAGTTTCTTTTCATTTTGATGGAGGATTTTTATATATAGTTGTTTGAAAGTTTATTTAATGTATTTTTTCATTTTGAATTGTTTGTTGTTATGCTTTCTGTGTTCTAGATTTTATATAGAAGACTGAGATCTTTTGATTTCATTTATATATATATATCTTTGTTCAAAGTCGTTAATGTTAATGTATGTAATATTTTATGTGTTTTAATTTTACTTTTTGAGTGGTGGTGTTGTCTTAGATATACTCCAGAGATATTAAGTTCATATTCTTTGATATTTTAAGTGATTGTTATTTTTCCTTAATTATATTTTAATGTATTAATCATATCATTATTTTCGTTGCTTCTTGGTTTTAATTTTTTGGGTTCTTGTTGCACTGATTATAGATTTTTATTTTTTTTGTCCAAATTTTGTCTTATTCATTTATTGTCTCCATGTGTAGATTGTATGCAAATCTTGCCGATGAAAGACATACCCGTCGGATTTCGAGACTTCCCAATTTAAAAAAAGACAGAAAAATATAATTTAGGTTCATATTTGTCACGTGTTAAATTTAAAATTTTAGTTGTAAATTATTTGAAATTAAGTCGTTCATAAGTGAATTAATTATTTTTCAAAGTTAATTTTAACAGAAGCTCATTAATTGATACATTTTAATTTATCGTGTATTTTAAATTAAATTCTCGCATTTTCTTGGCCCCACATATTTTTTCGACCCTGTATATTTCCCCTTTTTTTCTTACTCTAACTTTTTCATTTTCTCTTGTTGACTTTAGTTTTTCCTCTTTTTGACTTTTTTCTTTAAATGGGACCCACGTACTCATATATTGTTTGTCGAAATTGGCTGATGAAGAAACTACCGTCGATTTTCAAGATCTTCCATGTATATAAGACGGATGCTATCTTTAATTATTATTTTTACTTTTTTTATTTATTTGTTATTGTGTATATTATTGACGTGTGTCGAATTTAAGACGTCCCTCATGTTATTATTCATTTTGTTGTTTGTGTCACGCCCCACCCTGGGGTTGTGACCAGTGCTCGATAGGGGCACGCAAACACATACTAAACGAAATTCCTTTATAACCTAGTCTGAAATTCTACCGAAAGTTTGGCAGAGTTTTCTCTGTTTTATTGACTAACCGCACCTGCAGCAGCTCCCAGAACATACAGAAACATGTACACACATATATATATAAATATAAAAGCGGGTCGACAAGGTCACCGCTGCGGTCCTGCCGCCTAATAAACATGCCACTCGTATAAGTACATAATGCAGTTCCGCCGCCTGATCTCGTATCCAAAATCATACAATACACCCGTAACCCACAAGTATCCACAGACCTCTAGACAAAAGTACTGAACGATACAC
>JAOTQJ010175155.1:0-24313 GCA_025642045.1 Solanum sejunctum | reverse complement strand
CAATATAAAGAACATAAAGTACTTGATGCCAAAGTATAATTAAAGGTGGTCTCTTATCCGCAATCAGTGCATAATTTTATTTGAGTTATATTTCATGTACAGATTTATTGCCTTACATATTCAGTATATTATCTCGTACTGAGTCCCTTTTGGGGGACCTGTAATTCATGCTATAGGTACAGGTGCAAATAGATCTTCCCAGTAGAATTCAGTACATTCTACTGCCGTTACCAAGCTCCAGGTAGTTCCAGAGCTTTGTGCGTAGTTTGATTTTATATATTTACATTATATAGTTACTTCAGACGGGGCCTGTCCTGAAAATTTATGGATACTTTCTCTCGACTAGAGGCTTTGTAGACTGTGTAAACTAAAGTGTGGTCATGTCTCGTACATTAGGCACCGTGGCCCCAATGGCCTAGCTATATGCATCTCCTTTTAGCTTGTTATAACCATTTATCTCCCTATAAGCATGCCAAACATAGAAAGTTAATTATAATATATATACAAGCGAATAGATATATATTGATTCTCCCGAGCCTTATCGGCAAGGGTGCCAGTCCGCCCTAACGGCAACTTGGAGCGTGACATTTAAATTGCTAAATTCATGTGTTGTATGGTGATTTAGAACTTGCCCTATTACTCTAGGTTAGAATGTAGATTAATTGAATTAGGAAAGGATCTTAAGCCATTGTCCTTAAAAGCCCACTTAGCCTAAATGACCAACCAAAATTGCAGTATATCCCTTGTTCCTAATATTTGAGCCTAACATGCATCTATTCTTTGCAAACACCGAATTGACCTAGCCTTGTTGGTTGTAAAATCCTGAAATTGGTCCATTGTGCACCTGGATAGAGACAAAAAGCCTAAGTTGAAGGTGGCTTCCAAAAGTGGCCCTGGTTCTGAGGATGGATATTGTGCTCCTAAACTCAGGCCAAAAGCCTAGGTTTAGGGTGGCTGGTGTAAGGTGAAACAATAAAATAGGGAGGAAGTCAGTTATACAGTGAAACGAAGAAAAAATCATATACTGGGTGAAAGAAAAATAACTGATGCCTTTGTTGTGAGTTAAAAGAAAAATGCAATGTAAAATCAAGGTAAAAAGGTTGAAAAATGAAAAGAAAGCACCTAGAAAAGCTTGAAACAAGAGAAAGAGAGAATAAGATAGAAAATAATAGAGTTGGTCCGGTAAAAGTGTAGGAAAACATAGTGTCAAGGAGGACCTTTAGTCACTATATTCCCAAAACACCATACCAAAGCCCCCTGAGCCTAAGTTATAAGCCTATAAAGTCCTAAAGTGATCCTAGCCCAAGTAGTTGAAGGTCTTAGTCATAAGTATAGGGGAAAGCCAATGGTATTAGGCATAATGCATGAATATCTTTTATGAGAGTGAGTGATTTTGCATAGTCCCAAGGTTATACATGAAAATATTATTGAGAGTGAGATATGGGATTTCTTTTTTCAATGGCACTTGCATTACATTGTTAACATTAGACTTGTTCAGTAATTGTGGATTGTTGATTGTACCACACTTGTCATAGTTATGTTACCACATGCACTAGTTTGTTTTGGTTTTCTAGATGGCCATTTGATTCTGTTTTGAAAAGGTGGTGTAGGTATATGAGTTTAAGATTGATGTGATGTATGGCATCGGGTTGAGGTCTATGTGTGATTGTATTACTTGAGGACAAGCAACAATTGTAAGTTGAGGACATTGATGTGCTACCAAAGTACAGTTTTTTTATGGTTAAAACTTGATTTTTTTGGGGTTCTCAATGTGATATTAGTTCATTTTATGTGTTTGTGTTATATTTGTAGGATTCTAGTGTTGGCCTTGGTTTTGGGAAGAAAGTAAAAAAGTTGCTAATTTTGACGCAGTATGAGACCCTTTATGGGATGTAGTTGACTCTGCGGTCCGTGAAGTGGTTTCACGGACAACCCTAGTGAGGGGCTAATTTTTTAAAGTTGATTCTACGAACGAACATATGGGTTGTGGATTGAATTATGAGTCATAGAACATTGGTTCATGCCATGAGGATTAGAGATTGGGACTTTCTGAAGATTCATCATATGAAACCTCCCTACGGGTCATAAACCACTTTATGGGTTGTAGAGGGGTGTTATAGACTTGAAGTCCAGATTTCTAGCATGCACTGTACAAGACATTGATTACAGGCTATGGAATGCAGTACGGTCCGTGAACCTGTTCGTGAGGCGTGCCAACTGAGCTATCCTATTATGTTTAAGACTTGTATTCAAAATATTATAAATATATTTTTAGGTTATTTTTTAGGAGTTTACGCATAGTACACAGAGAACTTTACAATTAGAGAGGAAAAATAGTGAGATAACCTTGAAGAATTTTGAGAAATACTTGTACTTTGATTTCAACATTAATCTTGTGATTCTCTTTGAAGTTAGATTTGTTTCTTCTTAATTCAACTGTATAAGTGCTCTATTATATTATTTCGATTCACAAGTCTTGCATCTACACAAATTATGAGTATCTAAATCCACAACTAGGGTTGTAGGAACCATGAAGATCTAACAAGGTAAAACTGAATAATTCATAATTTTTAGAAAGTGTGCATGCATGTATTAATTAACTCTCATCGTTTTGCATGTTTTCTAGTGATAGCTAACATTAGAACCCTCCTAGTATTACTAACTGGACCAAGATAGCAATGAATAGAAAAAAAATTAATTAATGGATTTCATTGATGTGCTCTCATCTAATCAATCTAACTGGGCCAAGGGGAGGTTGTACAGGGACAAATAGGTAAGGCAGAGTAATGCACACTACAGAGATAGGCCAAGTCACGTAGTGAAATTCACCTCTCGACTGGACCAAAGGGTTTGGTGACCTTAACTTACCGTCCTACATGCTACATACTAGAAACAAATTAGGTTATATAGGTATACTAAGTTAGGAAATCATAGGGAACACAATACCCTAGTTTCTCTCCATATTGATTTCACTCTAGTGAGGTTAAGTTTTTCCACTGATTACTGCAAACCTCCCCTCGACCCCTCTTTGGGGAAGTAAAGTGGTTAATCTCTCAAAGTGCAGTAATTGAATTCTCTTAAGTCTATGTATTCCCTTTGGTTCAACCCTAATCTTAATTAGGTTCTATTTCTTGACAACGACTATTTTATCCTAAAAGCATGACGTGTAACTTGGGTGACATTAACAACCTACAAAATGTAGCAAAAGGTGAGCACTAAATGACATGGTACTTAACAATCAGACACTAACCTAAAGTAAAGTAATAAAGAACGCAAGTACTCCTATCCTCTCAACCACATATTGTCATACTACAGACCTGCAATCAGTAACGTTCTAGTACAATACAATATACAAATCACATAAATATATACTCATCATATAGCATCATATCTCAAAATATCCAACTGAATATACAGAGTCAAATGGTATAATAGATATCCAATATCATAAGCAAAACATATAATAATATTAAAGAAGGAATGATATGAGATGAAGTGGATGACAATGATATAAATAATGTGATACTATATCAAATAATCATGATATATATCTTCCCTATGATACACATCCGCTAATCAATATATATAAGTCAGAACGGAATCGATGAGGGTCTCACATAGACCATGTATCTATGACCATTATCAACAATGACCTAGGCTAATGCTCACCTATACAGAAATGACCTCAAACCTAATAACAGCCAGCATATTACCTTGGTTTATTGATAGAAACCTTGGCTAATCATTGATCAGTAGAGACCTCAGTCACTAATCCACATGTTACCTTACCATCTCTCGGTTGTATCCATTACAAGTATCAATGCAAAAATAACAAGTAAATGCAATGCCCATAATCCCAATAATCATATCACAAGTATCACTTTCATAAACATGAGTACATATAATATGTTCACGTAGTTCATTTACTCATAAACAAATCCTCAAAACTCATCATCAATTAGTCGAAATCATTTCCCATCAGCTTTTCATCACAATGAAGCATCAACCAATTTATGTCATCATGGCATAACAATCACTTTCACGTATATAGAAATAGGCAAGATGTCCACATTGTATCATTTATTCACAATTGATCAATCATTCATTGTCTTCCAACATTTGATTTATTATTAACACATTACGTAATACTGACAATATAACATAGTTCAACTCTTTTGATTAACCTTAGTTATCATAACTTAAGACAATTCATCATTTGAGTTCTTTCTTCATAAGAATTTAATTTCAATTTTTTTTACAAATATCTCGATATATGCATTTAGTTCAACACTTCACATAAGAGGCTCAATTGACAATTTCAAGTAATATATTTCAAAATTCAACAATTAGAACATCATGAACACATTTACTTTATTAACAATGGCATCACAAGCTCGCTCTACAATATGTCTCACAAGTCTAAGTCAACAACAATAGACATTATCTCATAATTCAAGTCATACAAACCATTATTTTCACCTTCCCATTACCCAAATCATATCCGCTAGAATAATTCACTAATTCCCAAGTTTCATATTGAAAGAAAATGACAAGATAAGTCAACTCAATAAGAGTTAGGATCCATATATTTCAGTCAATAGCCAAATCAATCAAAAACTAGATAATGCACAAGTTCATAAGTATTCATAATCTCACAAATATTTCATAAGTCAAGGATTTACAATATTTAAAATTACCCAATTTGAAATCCTATGGTCAAAGTCTATAATAGTATAATTCTATGTCAATTCATACCACAATCACCCAAACGCGCATACAGAATAATAAAAGGTTCAATCATGCTTAACAAAAGATTAGAAGTCCACTTTCCTTAATTGAAGTCTCAACCAACTCAAATACAATCTCTTTCCCTTCTACGATACTCCAAATCACCACAATATCAAAGATCGAATCAAACATAAATTAGCCAATTTAGATGAATGAATCCTACAATCAATTTCAAAACACAAAATCATTATCAAGAATGAGATATGCACATCAAAAGAAGTCAATTGATACAAAGATTGATAGGAATTTGATTCGGGGATAAAATGGTCAAAAATTAGATTATTTTTCAAAAACCTCACATCTAAAAATTGACCTCAAAATCAAGTTTCACACAAAAAATGAAGTTTGTGGGTGAAAATCCCATAAAATTTGAATAGAGATTGAGGGAGAAATCATCATTAAAAGTTTGAATCATGCTCTTGAAAATCCATAAAAATTGGAAGGTGGAAATAAAAAATTTTAAGTCAAAATCATAATTTAAATACTGAAAAATAAAAGAATTTGTGTTTAGGAAACTTGCCCAAATGAAAATTCACAAAAAATTCTTGCTCAAAAAATTGCACCTCTAAGCTTTTAGAACTCCGAAAATCAAAGGAAATGATGGCGTAGTCAAAATGCGGAAGAATAGGTATTTTCAACAAATAAAATAAAAAGAAAAAGGGGTTGTTGACCTGCGTTGACCAAGCATTGACCATGGTCAACTTACACCAACACCCTTCAAAACATTTTTTTTGTCCCCTGAAACTCATCTGGAATCCTATAAATATTAACCAAGCATTGTAACCCTACTAGAAATGACATTCCAGGTGTAATAGAATCATTGGAATTCGCATTAGAGCTTTCGGACTTCAAATGTTGACCAAGTCAAAATTATGATGCAAATTCAAGTGAAAATACAAATTTAGGTTAAAAATATCCATTTTATCTCTGAATTTAGTTCCGTCAATTCTCCTAGATCAAATTTAACATTTTGGAGCTAATAAAATCGAAAAATTTCATTATGGCACTCGAAACTCAAGTTGACCTCAAAACTCAAAATTTTAAACTTAAAGTCTTTAAAAACTGTATTGATACTCCTGTTAGAAGGTGTGAGAGGTTGGATTTATAGGTTACATGGAGGGGTAGAGATAGACTGAAGAAGTATTAGAGTAAGGTGATCAAACAAGACAAAGGTGAAACTTCATCTCACCAAGGATATGACATTAGATAGAAAGAAGTGGAAGTCATATATTAGGGTAGAATGCTAATATGTTAGTAGGCGTAGGTTAGTGTTTGGCATTGTGGTATAGTAGGCTAGTAGGATTAGTCATGTCTTTATATCCTACATTATTATTATCTATTTTATATTTGTTACTTTTATCGTATTTTACATACTATCATTTGTTTTTGATTATTTGTCATTTTCATTTTTCTCTTTTCTTCTCCCTTTTTTCATATCTAGTATCTTCTACTCATGGAACTTGATTTTTGAGATGAGGGTCTTCTAGAAATAGGCTTCTATCTCTATGAGGTAGTGGCAAGGTCAGCGTATATTTTACCCTCCCCAAACCCCACTTGTGTTATTACACTGGGTATGTTGTTGGTGTTGTAAAGCCTTTAAAAACTCCTCCTTTTGCTAGCAAAATTCCATATTTTCACGAGGTTTCAGAATTTAACTTTTCAACTCATACAAAAATGACACAAAACAACATTTGAGAAGTGCAAAAAGATAATTTTATCGAAAAAGCCAGAAATGACCGTCAAGGTCATTAAATAGTATATCTCTTAATTTAGTATTGAAACATCAATGTATCAATAATTTGTTGTTATCCTTTGAATCCACACCTATTAATTTCATACAACTGGCTAGGATTATGATGTGTTATAAAAATACAACACGTTTTATGCCTAAAATAAGGAATTTTATATGTTCTCAATGCGAATTTTTATGATTTTTATGTGTTTTGTGTTTATATTTGTAGAAAATACATGTGACCTGATTTTGGAAAAATAGCAGATTTTGTTGAATTTGAGGATCTACGAGATCCACTACGAGTCATAGCCTAAGCTATGAGACATAGGAGATGATCATAGCAATTAACAGTTTTCAAAATTAAAATTTGAAGAATTTTAATTTCAACCATACGAGCCCAGGGTATGGGTCGTAGTAGTACTATGACTCTTAGAAGGAGGCCTTATAGCAGTTAACAATGTTGATTAAAATTAGACCAAGAAAAGAAAGGATGGATTACGAGAAGGCACTACGAGTTGTAGATCAGACTACGACTTATAGAGGTAGATCATAGTAGTAAAGTTCAAAATGCCAAGTGTTGACAACGAAAGCCTGGTTACAGCTAGTAGGTTACCCTACGAGCCATAGCTACGAGTCGTAGCAACTTCCCACCGAAATTTTCTAAGTATTTTAAGGACCTTTTCGTAAATAGTATAAATAGTATATGTTAGGGTTTTTAGAAAGAGATCAGATATTCCACAGTTTTTTTAGAAATTTTTAAGATAGAAGCTCTTAGTTCTTAGAATATTGTAGGGTTTTATACTAAGGCTTTAATTTGGTGACTCATTTTAGAGATCTGGATCACTGGTAAATTAGTCTCATCATTCAAGCTTGTGATTCTAAGAAGGGTTTTCTTGTTCTTCATTCTTCTAGGGTAATTTGTCAACTATGTGTGTTTCATTCATTGTTTGATTTCTTGCTCAAGTCATGAGTAGCTAAACCCTCATAACTTGAGTATTGTAGGAACCATGAGTAGCTATCTTAATAACACAGATGATTTGTACTTCTTGAGTTGAGTACTTGCAGGTATTATCCATTTTTCTTCATTTTGTTTGTTGTTTAATGGTTGCTAATATTAGACCCCGCCTAGTATCATGATCCCGATCAAGGTAGTGATGAATAGAAAAAGGAAATGGATGATAGAATTCTATTGGTGTATTGTCATCTAATTAACCGAACCCGACCAAGGATAGGTTGACTAGGACAATAGGTAATGGTTAGTCGGCACATTATGGTAGCCGACCGAGTGCCATAGTAAATTCGACCTTCACCTTTGTCCAAGGGTTGGAAGAACCTAAGTTACCATCATGTATGCAATATCCTAATTTAGGTTGTGTTACCTGGGGTATTTGAGTTAGTGAATCATAGGGTACACAATTTCCCAAGTTGTTCTCCAATTTGATTGTCTCTTTGCTTTGTTAGTATAGTTTTCATTTCTTATAAATCATTTCAACCCCCTCCCCCTCTTTAATTGAGAAAAGAGTTAATTGATGCTTAAAATTATTGTTGGTGAATTAATGCAGCAAAACCCCATATACCCTTGGGATTTGACCCTAACCTATGGTCTGATTTATGTTTGACTATGACCACTTTATCTTCAAAGTGAGAGGTACTGTTTGAGCGTGATCAAAATTAATGGAATTATTGCCGGGGAGTACGACGAGGTTTTGACTTGATTCACTAGTAGCTAATTCTAGTGTTGATTACTTAATTCTCTTGTATTTTACTTTTATTTTTATTTTTTTTGTTTAGTATCTTTTGCAAGGTATACTAGGTGTATGCCCAACATAAGGAGCAAAGCCGCAAACATGGATATTGTGGTTCATGAAGCCATGGATCGTGATGATGATGATGTGGGTAAAGAGAAAAATCCACCACCAAGGGAAAATAAGCCACACAATAGGGATATCAATGAGAATGCATATGGTTAGAATCAATATCGGTTGAACCCTATGGCCATGGATGTTACAGGTGCTATAGTGTTACCACTACTATCGGCAAACACTAAGTTCATAGTGTCAAGTAGATTACTCCAAATGCTTTATAACTGTAGTTCTTTTGCAGGGTTACCTACTGAGGATCCTCACAGTCATCTTCATAATATTGCATTTGCGTTTAAAAGCATGATGGGTACACATAATCTCTCTATGGATGCTATAGGGCTACGTGTGTTCACTCTATCTCTTACCAAATATTCAGCAATATGGTTGTTAGAACTCCCATAGAGTTCAATTACCAGTTGGGCAAAATTGGAAAGAGCCTTCTTAGAGCGATAATTTTAAAGGTCCAAAAAGCTCAAACACAAGGACCAAATCAATAACTTTGAGCATTTGAAGGGTGATTCTATTAGTACAACATGGGATAGGTTCACCAAGTGTTTAAGAATAGTTCTAGACCATAAGATTATGGATGATGCCTTAGTGGAAATTTTTTATCGGGATCTTGATGAGAATACTCAAGCATGTGTCAAACAATCATGGGAGGCATGTTCTTTGACTAACTATTGACAATGATAGCGGAAAGGATGGAGCAAGTAGTGAAGACCAATAGAACATGGGGCCAAAGGGAGAGAGCTACTACAAGAATCTCTTGTGCAGTGAGTATTAGTTTGGATCAAGAAAAAGTGAATGATGAGATCATGCAACAACTTTCTCAACTTCGGACTAGCGTGGACTTGGTGGTGAAACAAACTTAAGAAAGTGTTCATGTGATAATCCACCAACCCCCAAGAACGCCCATTTATGGTGAGTCATATTATGATGAAGATGTTTGCTTTGTTAGAGATCAAGTGCTGGGTTATTGAAATAATGCCCAAGGGTTCAATCCTAACTATTGGCATTAAGGTTCCAAAAATCAAGGCTGGAACTACAAATAAGAGGGTGCATATAGAGATAACTCTAGCAGTTTTTAGATAGATAGGGTACCAGAAGCCGAGTGGGGCCACAGAGATAGGTATAGAAATAGTCCTTATATGCCTCCTCATAATTGAGAAATCGGTTCTAGTAATTCAAGGATTGAAAAAATGTTTGACAAGTTGTTGAAGAAGGTTGATCACCAAGATAGGACTTTAAAGGTAATAAAATTGGATATCTAAATCAAAAGATCAAGTCTCACTTAGTGGCGATAAAGCAATTGGAATAATAATTTGGTCAAGTGTCTCTCTAATTGAATTAACGCCAAAAAGGTACTTTGCTGAGAAATCTAGTCCAAAACCCAAGAATGAGGAACATTGTAGGGTAATTACAACCAGAGGCGATAAAAGCATTATTGATCCTTCTATGTCAGTCGAAGTAGAAAGTATGCATGAGAAAGAAAGCATGAGGTGGGGTATAGTCGAGAGAGATAATGATGTGAAGAATGGGGTAGTTGAAGAGGGTGAGAGACTGAGGAAGTATAAAACCTTCTTGAGACCTCCTCCCCCTTTTCCTCAAAGAATCAAGAAGAGGGAGGAGGAGAGCAAGCTCGAGCACATCCTTTCAATACTCAAGAAACTATCAGTGAATATCCCTTTGATTGAAGGCTTAGAGAAGGAGTCAAGTTATGCAAGGTACATGAAGGATTTGGTCATAAAGAAGCAAATGGTAAGTAAAGCTTTTCATATGATCTTCATCATTATAGTGCCATCACTGCCAAGTCACTATTCTAAAAGCGTGAAGACACAGGTGCTTTCACTATACCATGCACTATTGAGGAGGTAGAATTCACTAAAGCACTTTATTATTTGGGTGCTAGCATCAACTTGATGCCACTTGCCATCTTCAAGAAGCTCGTCTTGGGAACTCCTACTCCTACAAAAATACAGTTACTAATGGTAGATAGAACAATCAAGAACCCATGGGAGTGTTTTATGATGTGTTGGTAAAGGTAACTCATTTATATTTCCCCAAGATTATTTTTATACTTGACTGTGAGGTTGACTTTGCAGTTCCTATTATTTTGGGGAGGCCTTTCTTAGCTACAGGTTGCACTCTAATTGATATAGAAAAAAGGTTACTCATATTCAGAGTTGGGGAAGAAGTGGTCTTGTTTCATGTGTGTCAATAAGAAAGAAAGAACTATAAATATGAGGGTAGTTTTGGTGATTGAAAGTGTTGCCGATGGTGATGAGTCAGAAGTACCTATTGAGCTACAACTAGGAGTTGACACTTTGGAGGCATTATTAATTAACTTTGATAGTGATAGTGTCCCATATTATGAGGAGACAGTAAATGCTCTTGGGTTGTCATTCGACCCTAGATGTCAGAGCAAGTTAGAGCTAGACTTGAAGAATTGAGAGACACTACCCACAAAACCTTCTATGGAGATACCACGGAGCTAGAATTTAAAGCAGTTCCATCGAATTTAAAATATGCATTCTTAGGAGAGAACAAGGCATTACTGGTCATCATAGCCGCAGACTTGAGTGAGGGGCAAGCAAATTCCCTTGTAACAGTACTCAAATAGTTTAAAAGGGCTATTGGGTGGACGATTGCAGATATCATTGGTAGTTCTCCAAGGGTATGCACTCACAAAAAACAATCTAGTTAGTTAAAGATTACAAGCCTAGCATCGAGCATCAAAGGCATCAAAACCTTCTTATACAAGCGGTGGTTCTCAAGAAAATCATCAAATGGCTAGGTACAAGAGTTATCTACCCAATCGCCGATAGTGAATGGGTGAGTCCAGTACAGTGTGTTCCAAAAAAATAGGGGGGTATCATAGTGGTGCCCAATGCTAAAAACAAATTGATTCCTATAAGGATAATCACCAGATGAAAGGTATATATGGACTACAGAAAGCTCAATGCCTCAATTGAGAAGGATCACTTCCCTATTCTATTCATGGATTAGATGCTCAATAGAATTGTACAAAAAGAATGGTATTATTTCCTTGATAGGTATTTTGGCTATAATCAAATCATCATTGCCCTAGAAGATCAGGAGCAAACCACTTTCACATGCCCATATGGTACATTCGCTTTTAAAAGGATGATATTCGAATTGTGTAATACTCTAGCTACATTCCAAAGGTGCATGATGTCTATTTTCTCAAATATGGTGGAATGCACTATTGAGGTATTCATGGATGATTTCAGTATGGTTGGTCACTCATTTGAGGATTACATGGCAAACTTGCATGATATTCTGCAAAGATATGTGGAAAGCCACTTGGTACTAAATTAGGATAAATGCCATTTTATGGTTAAAAAAGACATTTTATTGGACCATAGAATCACAAGTAAAGGCATTGAGTTCAACAAAGCTAAGATTGAGGTAATTGAGAAGCTCCCACCACCCATTTCAGTAAAGGGTGTTAGAAGTTTCTTGGGCATACAGGGTTTTATAGAAGGTTCATAAAAGACTTCTAACACCAATTATGTAAATTGTTAAAGAAGGATACCAAGTTTGTATTCGATGATGCATGCATGCAAGCCTTTGAAGAAATTAAAAATAGGTTGACTTGAGCACCAATTATTATAGCTCCTGATTGGTCCAAGCCATTTGAAATAATGTGTGGTGACAGTGGGGTTGCATTAGGTGTGGTTTTCAAAAAGTGCAAAGATAAAGTCTTACATCCTATATACTATGCCAGCAAAGCCCCAAACACAGCTTAGAAAAATTACACCGACACTGAACAAGAGTTGCTTGCATTGGTCTTTGCATTTGAAAAGTTTTGATCTTATTTATTGGGAGCCAAAGTGATAGTGCACATGGACCACTCAGCATTGAAGTATTAGATGTCCAAAAAGGATGCAAAGCCAAGATTGATAAGATTGGTACTTCTATTACAAGAGTTTAACTTTGATGTTATTGATAGAAAAGGGTCAAAAAACCAAGTTATTGATCACCTATCTAGATTGAAAGATAGGTTAGCGGCATCACATGATCTTATATCTTGGTTCGCACATTATGTAAATTATCTGGTGAGTGAACTTGTAACTCCTAAATTGAACACGCATCAAAGACGAAAATTTTTACATGATGTGAGGAAGTTCTTTTGGGATGATCCATAATTATTCCATGTGTATGCTGATGGAATTATCCATTGTTGTGTCCCTGAGGTGGAATTGATGAGAATACTTGAAGCTTGTCACTCGTCACTTGTGGGTGGGCACCATAGTGGGATTTCAACAACCCATAAAATTTTGCAATGTGGGTATTATTGGCCCATAATCTACCAAGATGCTCATGTTTATGCCAAAACTTGTGACAGAAGCCAAAGAGAAGATGGAGTCACCCGCAAACATGAGCTCCCTCTAAATCTTATTATGGTAATTGAGTTGTTTGATGTGTAGAGGATATATTTCATGGGACCATTCATTATCTCACATTGGAACAAGTACATCTTAGTAGCTGTGGACTATGTCTCCAAGTGGGTAAAGGTTGTGGATCTACCTAACAATGAAAGTAAAAGTGTCACAACGTTCCTAAAAGATAACATCTTCTCTAGGTTTGGCACTACTCGAGCTATCATCAGCAATGGAGGTTTTCACTTTTGCAATAGGCTCTTTAAAGCACTCCTTGAAAAGTATGGGGTAAAGCATCGAGTGGAAATACCCTATCATCTTCAGAGAAGCAGATAGGTGAAGGTATTCAACAGGAAAATTAAGCAGATTTAAACCAAAATAGTTAACGCAAATCGAACAGACTGGTCAAGAAAACTTGATGATGTACTATGGGCATACCGGATAGAATTCGAAACTCCTATTGGTATGTCTCCCCTCCAACTTGTCTTTGGGAAGGCATATCATCTGCCAGTGGAGCTTAAACATAAGGCAATGTGGGCCTTAAAGAAATTGAATCTTAAGTGGAATGATGCTGCACATTCTAAGTTGACTCAACTTAATGAGCTAGATGAATTTCGGTTAAGGGCATATGAGAGTATGACACTGTATAAGCAACTAATGAAATTTCAACACTATCGTCACATTGAATGCTGTTAGTTTGCACCAAGGGACTTGGTGTTGCTCTATATTTCTAGGGTGAAGTTATTCCCTCAAAAGCTCAAATCTAGATGTGTAGGACCCTTCTGAATAGTGTGTACCTTCAGTCATGGTGCCATTAAATTGGAAAAATGAGATGGAGGAACCTTCAAATTAAATGGTCAAAGAGTCAAACTTTACGTGGATACATGGAGAAGATCAAGACAGTGGATGAATGGGACCTTGAAAAGATATAAGAAAGCATACCATCTATGTCGTGCCGCGATAATAAATTGGCGCTGCTTGGGAGGCAAAGGTATGATACCTGTTCTTATTGTTTTTGTTTTTTCCTTGTACATTTGAGAACAAAGTACTTATGTTTGGTGGAATGTAGGTAGCTTTGGACTAAGGTGAAATCTGAGTACCGCTTAGTCCATAAGTATCCAAGTTTTTGATATCCCAAGGTTTCCCGCTTGTGTTCTTTTGCCTTGTGGATTTTTATTTTTATGTTGAATCGAGACATTTTAGATGTTGTAGATAATTTTTATGGTATATGGTGATTAAAATTTTGGAATGTACATTATTTTGATGGTTTATGAAACTTTTGCAAAAATTGGCAGCCTTGAAAATTTTTGTTTATTAGTAGTTATCTTTCGATCATGCATGTTTGACTGGTTTGGGATGTTTGTTCTAACTAATTGAAGGCAAGTTAATGCTTGAAGCATGATCTAAGAGCCTATGTTGGCTATGTATGCAATGTCATGTGCGTGTGAGCTGATTTTGTTGTGTTCATGCATTGTGTACTAATTCAAAAGTTGCCCTATTACTTTGAGTTGGACTAGAGATTGGATAAATTAGGAAAGGATCTTCGATCCTTGTTCTTTGAATTAGTCCACTTTTGGCCCAAATCATACACCAAATGATAAAGTTTACCCCTTGTTCCAAATGTTTGAGCCTTACATGTCCCTTCTCTTTCTTAATGCCTAGTTAACCTAACCTTATCTAGTGAAATACCTTTGATATTGGCCCAGGTCTATCCTTGAAAATTGTGAACCTTGATTGAGGCAAAAAGCCTAAGTTGAGGGTGGCTACCAAAGGTGGCTCTGGTTTGGAAATTGGATATTTTGTATTTCACTTCAGTCTAAAAACCTAAGTTAAGGGTGGCCTATGTTGGGGTATAATAGCAAAAATGAGGTGAGGAGTTAAAAATAAAAGAAAGAATAGAAAGTCATGTACCGAGTAAGAGGAAAGGAGAAAAATATGCCTTAGTATGAGTTGAAAAAGCAAAACAAGTTTGAAAATAAGGCACAAGCTAAAAAATGAAGAGAAAAATACTCGAAAAGCTTGAAAATAAGGAGTAAGGGAGAACAATTTAAGAGTGGTTGAATTGTTCAAGTGAAAGTGTTGAAAAAATATAGTTTAAGGTTGGTCTTTAGTCACAATTTAACTTAAGTGCCACTCCAAAGACCCTTGCACTTACGTTACAAGGTTATGAAGTCCTAAAGTGATCCTGATCCAAGCAATCAACAGTTTGGGTTGTGAATATATAGGCAAGCTTATGGTATTGGTCATCATACATGAATCTCATTTGTAAGAGTGAGTATGCTTGCACAGTCCCTTAAACAACTTTGAAGGCATATTGAGTGAAAAAGGGGACTTCTTTTCTATGAGGACAATTGCATTGCATGTTGAGCATTTGACTTGTTCAGTGATTATGAATTGTTGATACTCCTTAAATTGTCATATTTGGATTGCCAAATGCATCAATGTGTTGTGGTTTGATTAGTAGCTACATGATCATATTTTAAAAATGCTAGTCTGGGTACCTGAGTTGAAATTGAGTAAGGTATATGTCAGTAGGATGATTGCTATGTATTGCTCATTTTCTATCTAGATTGAGTCGTCACTTGAGGACAAACAGTAATTCTAAGTATAGGGTGTTGATGTGGTATCAAAATACAACACGTTTGATATCTAAAACACGGGATTTTATGTGTTTTCAATATGACTTTTTATGGGTTTCATGTATTTTATATTTATTTTTGCGAAAAATACAGGTTGGCCTAATTTTGGGGAAAAATAGAAGCTTTTGTTGAATTTGAGGATTTGCGAAACCCACTACGAGTCATAAGAGATGATCGTAGCAAATAACAGTTCCCAAAATCAAAATTTGTAGAATTTGAAGTTTAGCCATATGAACCCAGGATACGAGTCGTAATCGTCACTATGACTCACAGAAGGGGGCCTCATAGAAATTAACAATAATGTTGATTAAATTGGACCAAGAAATGAAAAGGTGGATTACAAGAAAGCACTATGAGTCGTAGACCAGACTAAGACTTGCAGAGGTGGATTGTAGCAGCGAAGTCCAAAATTCCAACTACTGATAACGAAAATTCGATTATGGCTCGTAGGTCATCCTATGAACCGTTGCTATGAGTCATAGCAGCTGATGACTTGAATTTTCTAATTATTTTAAGGACCTTTTTGTAAATAGTATATGTTAGGGTTTTTAGAAATAGATCAGATATTACATAGTTTTTTTTAGAGATTCTTAGAGAGAGAAGCTCTTATTTCTTAGAATATTGTAGGGTTTAGGCTAAGATTTAAATTTAGAGACTCAATTTGGAGATTTGGAATCACTTGTAAATCAGTTTCATCATTCAACCTTGTGATTCTATGAAGGGTTTCCTTGTTCTTTATTCTTCTTGGATAATTTCTCAACTGTGTGCTTCATTCATTGTTTGTTTTCTTGCCCAAGTTATGAGTAGCTAAATCCCTAACACTTGGGTGTTGTGGGAACCACGAGTATCTATCTTACTAACCCAGATTATTTGCACTTCTTGAGTTAGGTATTTGCATGTATGATTCATTTTTCTTCATATTGCTTGTTGTTTAATAGTGGCCAACATTAAAAACTGCATAGTGCCATGATTCCGATCAAGGTAGTGATGAATAGGAAAAGAAAATGAGTGACAAAATTTGATAAATGTGTTCTCGTCTAATCAACCAAACCCGATCAAGAAGAAGTTGATTAGGACAATAGGTAACGGTTAGTTGGAGCACACTATGGTAGCCGGCTAAACGCCATAGTAAAATTCGGCCTTCAACTTTGCCCAATGGTTGGAAGAACCTAAGTTATCATCTTGCATGCAATGTCCTAATTTAGGTTGTGTTATTCGGGGTATTTGAGTTAGTGAATTACGAGGAACACAATTTCCCAAATTGCTCTCCAATTTGATTGTCTCTTCGCTTTGTTAGTGTCGTTTTAGTTTCTTATAAATCATTTCAACCCCCCCCCACTCCCCCCCTTTCCCTTAATTGAGAATAGAGTTAATTGGTGCTTGAAATGATTGTTGGTGAATGAATGTGGCAAAACCCCGTATTCCCTTGTGATTCGATGCTAAGCTATAATTAGATTTTATAATTGACAACGATCGTTTTATCCTCAAAGTGAGAGGTACTGTTTGAGTATGATCAGATTGCCACTTTGGTGAATCTGAATATAAACTTTTAACATAGTTACACTTGCAGTTTTGTTTGATAACCTTCTTTTACAAAATTTAGTAAATAAATTAGTCAAATTCTTTGACTACACCAATGTGATGGGAGTTATTCCAGCTTGAATAAAATTTCTCACATAATCATGTCAATGACTTATGCATTGTGACATTCCAATATATAATCTTTGCATGCTTGAGTTAGAGTGTCTTGACTATCACTAAATTGAGCTCATACTTTGCAAAGTCAATGTATTTTTAAAAGGATAGAAATATCTCCACTACTCAACTCTTTTCTTTGCTTCTACTAATGCAAGTTTATTTCTTGATTTCAAGAAATTGTATCTCCTCTCAAGATAAATACTTATTATGTGATAAATTTATTTTTTCACATATTCAATATCTGAATATCACCGAAACATATTTTTATAAAAGATATGTAACTTAGAGTTACTCAAATCATTACTTCTCTAAAGAAAATCAAAAACTCAACTACTGATCATTCCAATAATGCTTGTTTACACAAGTCATAAATCTTATATCATAATTAGTTAACTCGATCTACGATCAAATAGGATATTGTACTCTATGTGTTAAAGTGACTAAATTTAACACTTTCTCAATCTAATGAGATTTAACTCAATACAATACTCCCGCTACTTTATTTAATTTTTGACACCCAACATGATTCCAATTTATCCAAGATCCTTCATTAAAATGTGAAAATTGAAACATTCTTGTTTCTATTATGATTTTCATATTGTATTTTTATGAACATATTGACAGACTGTCACACAATATCACAATATTCATAAAGAATTATAAAGTGAAGGCATACTAATCATCTCAAATTTATGTTCTTCAAATATAAATTAAATATCACACTAGGTCCAATATTGTCTTGTACTCACAAGTATTGATATGATCCTCGTCAATAAAATCTTCCATATCATCTAACAACTTGAAAATAAACTTCACATATGCTCTTTGTGCAAGAATTACGAATCACTATAACCACATAAAAAAATACTGTTCTTAAAATTATAAGGCATTTGAAGATCATAATTAGTATTTCATTTACCCTAATATTTATGAAAAATAAATTTCACAAAGAATGGAAATTTATAAATAACAATAATAAGTAGCGTAAAGTCACTAAGAATAGAAATTTATAAATAACAATAATAAGTAGGTTTAAGAAAACAGAACCCATTTTTTGTTACTCCTGCCTCTGATATGTGCCTCAAAAATTGAAAGTTGTGGTCTCCAAAATAAACCACAGAGTATACGACCAGTAGGAATAATCTCCCATTTTGACTTTTTAATAACTTCTTCCCAACATTAATTACTGTCCCATCTGGCAAACGACGCCTATCACTCTCCTTCAAATTCACTGTCTATCTTGGATGATCAAGTATCTTCTTGGTTATGCCTTACAAAGACAACATACTCCGTCAAAGAAGAGATCCACAACCACAATGTTACCCTTACATTGACTATTTGATCACAGCGTCAAACTTTAATCTTGCATGGCAACAACCCATCTCCACATAGAATATAAATTTTAACACAAGTCAATGTGATTTCTTAACAATATCATTAGGACATCCTGTTCAGCCACCTCTTCAATTATAAAATATTGTTGAATGAGCAACCAACAGATATAAAATCCAACTTTGAGTAGACAAGTGTCACAACCACAAATCAAATATCATTTTTAGATTGTTGAAAAATGTATATTCAAGATAAACAACTTTATATGAAGAAGAACACTGCGATGAAGGTTTGATAATATGAATTAAGAACATAGAATTGAAGGCTAGAATTACGTGCAAAATAGAAAAGCAATATTTGCTCTCTCTTCTCTATCTTTGAGATTGCTATAGTGTTGGGGAAGCAAAGACGAAACACAACGGAAGCGCAATAAAATCTTTTCTCCCAAATAAATAAGATGAATGATAAGGTACAATGAACTCCAAAAACAGCAGCAGTAAACCAATTTAAAATAGCGGAAATAAAGTAGAGAACACGCAATTTACGTGGAAACCCCAAATCGGGGAGAAAATCACGGGACCGTTCAACAATGGTTCGAAAAGTTTCAATAATCACCAAGAACCAAGTAGGCACAATAAGTTCCTCTCTCTAATAAACACTAGAGGCAAATACAATCATCAAGGAACAATCTTGGCAAGACAACAATCAATAATTTCACCAAAATGGAGTAAAAATTTTAAAAACGCAGGTCTAAAAAACACAGCAAGAAAATAACCTTCCGAGCATCAAAACTAGAATATGATTATTGGAGTTGAAGAGGAAAGTGTCGTGAACAACATACTCAAATTTGAGGACGATTCGACTCCATTTGGCCTTAATTTGATTTTTCTAACTCCTTAATCTGATTGTTGTTTTCTTTTTGTTAGCCACACTAAAAAATAAAATGGGCCAAGAGTAAATAACAACACATTTGGATTTAAAGAGTTGTCCAATTAAAATTGGACACTTCCAAATACATATGGGCTTAAAGTGTTGTCCAATTAAAATTGGACACTTCCTCCATATAGGAGGGATATTTTCTAACAAATCTGCCCCTCACTCCTACATAGAGTGAGCAACCAAACCGGCCTTCTCTCGACAAAACACGAGCTTTTTCTTTGGCAAAGTCTTGGTCAACATATCTGAACAATTATGATTTGTGTGAATATTCACAAGTTCAAATGACTTGTCCTCCACAGCTTCTCGAATCCAATGATATCTTTTCTTAATATGTTTGGTTCGAGAATGAAAAGCGACATTCTTGGCAAGGTAGATGGCACTCTAAGAATCATAGTGAAGAAGATAATTTTCTTGTTCCAAACCAAGCTCCTCAAGAAAATTTCTCATCCATAATAACTCCTTGCCTGCCTCAACAGCTCCTACATATTCTGCCTCAGTAGTGGACAACGCAATACACTTTTGCAATCTTGATTACCATGAAACTGCAGCTCCAGCAAATGTCATCAAGTATCCATAGGTAGACTTTGCAGTATCAATATCTCTAGACATATCTGCATCTGTGTACCCAGATAACTCAGGTTGTCCAATACCAAAACATAGACAAACTTTGGAAGTACCTCTAAGATATCTGAGAATCCACTTCATGGCTGCCCACTGTTCTTTACTCAAATTTGACATGTAGTGGCTAACAACCCCAACTGAATGTGCAATGTCTGGCCTCGTATATACCATAGAATATATCAAACTGCCCACGGCAGAAGTATAAGGCACCTTATTCATCTCTTTCTTTTCTTTCTAACTTGAAGAACACTGATCCATACTCAACTTCATGTGTCTTGCAAGTAGAGAGCTCACAGGTTTAGCGTTGTTCATTTTGAATCTGTTAAGCACCTTGTCAATATATCTCTCCTGTGATATCCAAAGTTTCTTGTTCTTTCTATCACAAGTGATCATCATGGCTAAAATCTCTTTAGCAGGGCCTAAGTCCTTCATTGCAAAGGACTTGCTCAACGACTTCTTCAACCTAGCAATCTTATCGGTGTCCTGGCCAACAATCAACATATCATCTATATATAAAAGAAGAATAAAAAGGTCACCTTCAGAGTAATTCTTCACAAAGACACATTGATCAGAATATATTTTGTGGAAGCCATGATCAACCATAAAGGACTCAAACTTCTTGTACCACTGTCGAGGTGCTTATTTCAAACCATACAAACTCTTCTTGAAATGACATACCAAGTTCTCCTTTCCTTTAACCTAAAAGCCTTCAAGTTGCTCCATGTAGATCTCCTAATCAACATCAGCATGAAGAAATGTTGTTTTCACATCAAGCTGCTCAATCTTTAAATCCATACTAGCAGCTAATCCAAGTATAACTCGAATAGAGAACATCTTCACAACTGGAGAAAATATCTCATCAAAGTCTATGCCATTCTTTTGATTGAAAACCTTCACAACCAATCTTGCCTTGTACCTTGGTTGTGAGCTACTCTCATCACACTTCAATCTGTATGCCCACTTGTTCTTGAGTGCTCTCTTGCCCTTAGGCAACTCCATAAGATCATATGTGCGGTTATGATGCAAAGATGTCATCTCATCTTGCATGGTATCATACCACTTCTCGCAGTATGCGTGTGACAGAGCTTCATCATATATCTCTTGCTCTCCTCCATCAGTAACTAATACAAAATCATCCTCTAAAAGTCTCGTGGAAGGTTTTCTGACTCTGGTGGACCTTCTCAACTGAGGTGGTAGTGGTGGCTCTGAATGTGGCTGTGACTCAGGAATATCATCATTACTATCATCGTGATTATCATCTTCGAGAGTATCATCTGCATGATTTTGCATATCTCCACCATGATCTTGACAGACTACAACACGAGGATGATATGGAACTGGATCAACTGTGATGCATGGAGAAGGATTTGCCTGCTTCTTCTCATAATCTTTAATGGTCCGATCTTCAAAGAAAATCACATCTCTGCTTCTGACCACTTTGCTATTATCTGGATCCTATAACCTATATCCAAACTCATCCTTTGAATATCGCAAGAAAATGCACTATTTGGTCTTCTTATCAAGCTTGGATCTCTCATCTCTAGGAACATGAACAAATGCTCTGCAGCCAAAGACTCTTAAATGCTTATAGGAGATATATTTCCCTGACCAAACTCTCTGGGGAACATTGCCTTCAAGAGGAATTGAGGGGGAAAGGTTAATCAAGTACACTGCAGTGAGCATTGCCTCCGCCCAAAAGGATTTTGGCATCTTAGGATGAGATAGCAGAAATCTAATTCTCTCCTCAATGGTTCTATTCATTCTTTCTGCAACTCCATTAAGCTGAGGTGTCTTGGGAACTGTTTTCTCAAGCCTGATGCCCTGACTCTTACAGTAGTTCTCAAATTAACCTCTATACTCACCACCATTGTCTGATCTGACACACTTGAGTTTTTTGCCACTTTCTCTTTCAACTCTGGCATGAAGCTCCTTAAAAGCATCAAATACCTGGTCTTTATTTTTCAACAAAAAGTTCACACTTTTCTAGAAAAATTATCAATAAAAGTTACAAAATATTGTACACCATGATATGATTTAACATCCATAAAACAGACATCAGTATGAACAAGATCTAGAGCATGCTTTCTTCTATGTGGGTGTACGTGTATGGAATGCACCTCCATGATGTTTTTCATTCAAACAATCAACACAAGAGTTTAAAGATATACCTAAAATATCTGGGAGATAATCTTTCCTGGAAAGTATCTGGAAGCCCTTTTCACTTATATGGCCAAGTCTCTTATGCCACAATTCACTGAAGTCATCAATTGCTACATTAGCATCTCAGCTACATACACTGGCCTGCATAACATGAAGTGAATTCTGGTTCTTACCTCGAGCCACAATCAAATTTCTCCGAGAGAGTTTCCATCTTTCATCACAAAATCTGTTGGCATAGCCCTCATCATGAAGCAAGCCAACTGAAATCAAACTCAAGCTAATATCTGCGACATGTCTCACATCTCTTAGCACCAATCTGCAATCAGTGAAAGTTCTAAACAAACAGTGCCTCTACCGATGATCTTAGATGAATCACTATTTTCCATCCTCACATGACCAAAATCACCAGAGTGTAGGACGAGAAGTACTCCCTGTGTGAAGTAATATGATAAGATGCACCAGCATCAATCACCTAGGTGCAGTCATCACATGCTACATTTATAAATGATCATCGATAATAAATAAATCATCATCACTAGATACCAAAACTGTAGTGTTCTTCTCATCTGACTTTTGCTCAAAATTTTCAGTTTTCTCTTTTCTCTCCTTGGACATATCTCTCTTTTTCTTTCTGTAAAATTTCTCAATATGACCCAAATTCTGACAATAATGGCAAATGAAATATCTTTTCCTTGATTTTGATCTCCCCTTGGACTTGTCTGTGTAATGAGGATTTTTGATCTTGTTTCTCCCCCTGCTGGATTCTGGAATCACATTTGATTCAATTTGGTTAGGAAAACCTGATTCTCTCCTCCTAGCCTCTTCATTGAGAAGACTAGCCTTGACCATCTCTATAGTCATCTTGCCATCTGGAGCAGAGTTGATAAGTGAAACTACCAAGGTATCCCAACTGTTGGGCAATGAGGAAAGCAATATTTAACAAAGCTTGAAGTTCATTCTCCAATTTCATCTTCATTTCGGCTAGTTGGTTTACCACACCCTGAAACTCATTCATATGGCCTACAATGCTATCACCATTTTTGTATTGCAATTTAACAAGCTTCCTAATCAAAGAAGCTTTGCCCATAGCATTATTTCTCTCATACATGGATTCAAGTTTCTTCCACATCTTAAACGTATTAGTTTCATTAGCAACATGTTGCAACACACTTAAAGAAATATATTGTCAAATAGAGGCAACGACTTTACGATTCAAGCTAGTCCAATCTTTCTCAGTAACACCTGTTGGACGATCTTTATATAAAATTGGATCAAACAAGTCTTTAGAACACAAATAATCCTCAATATGAATTTTTCAAATAGAATAGTTCATGGAGTCCAAACTAACCATTCCTTGCACAATTATTCTGTCATCCATTATAAACAACACAAGAAGCCAACCAAAAATAACCAAGCTCTTGATACACACTTTGTTGGGGAAGCAAGAACGAAACATAACGGAAACACAACGAAAGCGCAATAAAATCTTTTCCCCCAAATAAACAAGATGAATGACAAGGCACAATGAACTCCAAAAACAGCAGCAGCAAACCAATTTAAAACAACTAAAATAAAGTAGAGAATACACAATTTACGTGAAAACCCCAAATCAGGGAGAAAACCACGGGCCCGTTCAACAGTGGTCCGAAAACTTCCACTAATCACCAAGAATCAAGTGGGTAGAACAAGTTCTTCTCTCTAGTAAACACTAGAGACAAATACAATTATCAAGGAACAATCTTGGCAAAACAATAATTTCACCAAAATAGAGTAAAGAAATTTTAAAAAGCAGGTCTGAAAACCATAGAAAGAAATGACCTTCCGAGCATCAAAACGAGAAACTAATTATTGAAGTTGAAGAGGAGAGTGTCACGAACAACATACTCAAATTTGAGGATGATCTGACTCCATTTCGCCTTCGATCCGGAAGAAAAAAATCAGATTGCCAGAACAGTGAGGTTTTCTGTTGCTCTTTCTATTTTTGCTGCTACTTAATCTGATTTTTCTAACTCCTTAATCCGATTGCTGTTTCCTTTTTGTTAGCCATACCAAAAAATGAAATGGGCCAAGATTAAATAATAATATTTTTGGGCTTAAAGAGTTGTCCAATTAAAATTGGACAATTCTAAATACATTTGG
>JAOTQJ010175135.1:37207-65978 GCA_025642045.1 Solanum sejunctum | reverse complement strand
TTTAAGACTATTTTAGGGCTATTTGATGTATAAATGTTGTTGAAATAGTTTTGTTAGAGTTGGAACAGGTTTGAAATTATCGCCGTCGAAATGTAGCGAAGGGAGGTAACGTTATACTGTCCACTTGTAGGTTGTGTAGAATTGTCATATGCTATGCTTTATGGGCTATTGTAAGACTATTATGGCACTAAAACAGTCTTCACATGATGTGTACATGCGAATATGTATTAGAAAATATGATTATTTGCGGAAAGGTTAAAAAAATACGCTCGAGTTTATAAATACTCGCTTGCTGCCCGTGTATTTTTTTTATGTGACTAGGCTGGCAAAATGTATTTGCTGGCTGCTAATGGTAGTTTTATCACCTACTATGTTGTATATAAATATTTGGAGAAAGGTAAGGTTATCTCGAGGTAGTAACGAGGTTATATAAAGTGGTATGTAAGGCTACTTGATTTCGTATTACTTGGCACGAAATCTAAATCATTCCTTGTAACATAAAGACACTTACCAACTCCTACAAAACTATTAATCGTGTCTTTACTCTTTTGCATGTTCATATGCTTCCATAAATAGTCATCTTCAAATCTGCATACATGCTTGGATACCAAGTTACATGGGTTCTTGTTGCTAAATAAAGTTCACGAGTTGTTCATCTCATACGCATTTCATTATTTGTGTAACATACTCTTTTCATTGTCATATTGTCTTGTATGATTACTTACATGTCACATGCTATATATATAACCCTTCAGCTCCAATTTTGTGACCACTGATAGAACTATCTCAAAGGTAATTGAAAGGTAAAGTATATTGTTTATTGATAGGTGTTAGCTCGATGGGTGGAAGAATCACCTAGCCAGGGATGATCCTATCACAGGTGGTATCCCAAGGGGTTAAGGAAGAACCTAGCCAAGGACAATGCCGATATAGTTTTACCACTGATTAGCTTGTCATTTGAATTACGTGTTGTGTACAGATTATACAGTAAAGGTAAAGTAATTAAAAGAACATAAAGTACATGAATCCACAGTACAACTAAAGGGGGTCTCTTATCCTACACCAGTGCATAGTTTTATTTGAGTTGTTACTTTATATACAGTATATCCTGCCATACATATTCAGTACATTATCTCATACTGATGTCCCTTACGAGGGACCTGTATTTCATGCTGCAGGTGCAAGTGCTAGTAAATCTCTCCAGTAGGAGTACAGGACATCCAGATGTTATTACCAAGCTCCAAGTTGCTTTGGAGCTTTGTGTCTAGGCTTATATTTTTATATTGTACAGTTAATCGAGGAGGAGCCTATGCTGAGCCTTGTCAGATACTTTTCCTTATCTAGAGCATTTATAGAATATGTAAATTAAAGTGTGGTCATGTCTCGTACTTTAAACATCGTGGCCCCAATGGCCTAGCCATATGTATTTCCTTTTGACTTGTTATCACTGTTTATTTTCTCAAAGGCATGTCAAATGTAAGATCCCTTATAATATGTATAGAAATTACATAGATACAGGTTGGTTCTTCCAGGCCTTATCGGCAATGGGTACCAATCCATCCTAACATGACCTTGGGCGTGACAGTTGGACATATTGTAAAACTCTTTTATGTTATATGGTAAGTGTCATAGTTAGGAATTATGTTATGGTTTGGTTATCTATGGAATATTGTTATGAGTTTGGCTATGAGTTCTAGGACTTGCTTCATGATATGATGTGAAAGATTCTAAGTTCTGAATTGCTTCCGTTGTGTGAGTCATACTTACCCACCCCTTAGCCACATATTATGTGAATCCATTACATAAAAGGACACCTCAAAACAAGTCAATATCAAAGGAACTAAACCCATACCATTACATAGGCAAAGGCTAAGAGGACAAATACGGGATCTAGCTACTCTAGAATCAAAACTCTGGGCTCAACAATAAATAAATCTATATATACATAAATTCAAAGGATACCTCATAAGTCAACAACCAAGAGTACAAGTAAGGAGTCCCAATATTCATTGTTCCTCATTCATAATTGAGCCAGCTGAATAAACCTATAGCCATAGTGAGTCTCAAAATTCTTAGAATCTACACAAGATATATTACTTAAGATCAAGCCTCCCACAATATCTTGGTATCCAACCTAGAACAAAGTACTGATAAGTCAACTTATAGCTATGGTAGTCAACCAGAAACATAGCCACTATATCAAATGTTCTTCCACTATTAAACCCTCATAGGAAGTCAAGACTAACTATAAACACTATAAAAGTTCACAACAATGCACTAAGGCTCAATCTCATTCTAAGACCACTCACAATCTCCCCGATAGGAATATTATAAGCCAAAACAAGACATAACACAACTCCAAACCTAAATCAAGGTCTAAATGGTACTTTACTAGCCTAATGTTTGATCGGAGATCATGAAAATAAGATAAAATAGAAGGAAATAAAATCCAAGGGAAATATAAACTAAATAAAATGAAATGAATACTAGATGATATCAAAATGAGCTTAGTTACATTGGAGACCGCTTCCAACCTTGATGTTAATAATGAACGCTACAAATTTACTCCATAGTAGCTATCAAAGTTGGTCTCGAAATTGAGTAAAAACTAGGATTGTGAGACCCATAATGGGATACTTGAAATCAACTTCTAAAAGGTTACAAATATAACTGGTAACTTTTACACCAAAATAAGGCAAAATTCAAGGCTCAGAATAAAAGAATTTGATTCATAGGTTAAAACTCAATCAAAGGGAAATTTCAAGATAAGGGCAGTAGTTGTAATTATAATATTATCTCAGACAAAGCCCTCAACATATTTTATGGCCACAGCACCATGTTTGCACCTAAAATCCTCCACAATTTGGACTCTGGAATCACTAGAATCAAACATAGATAGCTAAAGAATTCACTTTCCCAAAATTCCCAAAAATATAGTCGGATATTGGCACATGATAGCAGCTAAATTTGCAAATTAATCAAAAATGGATAGTCTGAAATAAATTCCAACAACATGACGATGTTCTCCTCAAAAAATCACACAAGATAGCTTCAAAAATTACTAAAATTGAACTCAAAATAAAGGATAAAAGAAGTTACAAAACATACAAAAATAGGATCATGAAATGACCATGATAGCAAGTATAAACAAGATTTTTCCTCAAACTAATATCCCAAATAAGTTTCCACGCACACCAACGTGTTCTAGCGAAAAATCCCATAGAATAGACTTTTGAATCACTCAATTCAGGGTCTCCTAGCTAACGATATCACCTTTTGAAGTTTAGGAATAATATGAATGAATCTTTTTAAAAGTCCAACTCTAGTCACTAAAAAGTCCTAATCTAGTCCTTAAAAGCTCGAAATCTGGTCCCTAAAAGGGTTGCACTAGATTCAGCTTTTCTATTTTTTAAAAGTCTTTGAACAGAGCGTCAAAATTCATTTGGAACCTAACAAAACTAAACCACATATTCTACCTCATCAAATTTAATATTCCGAACTCAATGTAGTCCAAATTTTCAATGGAGATCGCCATGGCTAAATCTGGGTCCCACTCCCAAGACCATTATTATGCAAATTACACCAAGGGGCTCAGAATGAGTCCAAATGCCTTGGGACTCTAATGAAAGGTCATTATAGACCAAACTCAACTTTTAGAGCTAACAGTGCTATCGTGTAACACACAGTAAAATTATTAAAATACCCCTAGAGTAGAGATGTACAAGTAACACGCCTTCCTATGCTCCATTTGCGAATTTAAGATAGGATATGCAATCATCTTGGCAAATTGAGTGAAAAATGATCTTATTCGAATTTAGAGCAACTAGATTAAAAAGAAATTTTTTGATTCAACAAAAAATAGTGTTTGTGCATGCCAAAGGCGCTATGCACCTTGGATGCGGACATGCCTGGGGTACAAACATGCGTTGTATTTTTTTCATTTTCTTGAATTGAATTAGAAACTCATTTAAAAAACTTTTGGGTAAAATATATATATGTCCGCACCCCGTCTGCGTTGTGGACTAGGCATTTTTCTAAGTGAACTTTCTCTTTTAAATTTGAGAGGCATTATGGTAAATTCTCAACTCCTCCTAAACTCAAAACACAATCAAAGTAGGACATTTTGATGTGTAAATAGGATCTAACCATATTCTAAGTCCTTTTCTAAGCACTTGAAAAACTAGGGATTGAGAAACGAGAGAGGGAAGCCTAGATTGAAGAATTCAAGGGAATTCTTGACAGTTGATTGGTAAAACTTCACCGCAGGCATGTAATTCTAAACTAAAAGCATAGATTGTTGTCTCATGTTCCCCATTTATTATCATATAAGAGTTTAAACACTAATGAGTCTACATACATGATGAGCTTCCCTCTAATTAGAAGTTCTTGAAATCAATAGAGGACTTATATATTGATGTCTCAATTTGAACTTGTCTATTATGATTTCAATTCGTTCCTTACCTAGCAGGTATGGAACAGTTGTAGAAATATCAGCAAGATTATTGTACAATCATTGGCTCGTAAGTAATTATTATCGAATAAAAGAAACTTCCAGAAAGTTCTCAAACTGATTACTCAAAGTTGAGATGAGATGAGATGCGTTTAGATGAGTTCCTCTGAGATGAGTCTGATTTGATTGATGAGTTTTGATGGGTTGATGGGTCACTTATCTACTCCTTATTCTTATTTTAGATAGACACTTAACATGTTGATTGTTGTTATCCTTGATGATTGATTGATGTTTCATATTATTCTACCTGTTTTAGTTTCATTCAGCTATTTTTCATGCCATACATTCTACGTACTGACATCATTCAGAACTGCATCATTTATGATGTAGATACAGAGATTAGAGATCATTAAAAGGTGTATATTGAGGATCTAGGGCACTGATATGTGAGCCTCCTCTACTCCTTAGGATTCATTACTTTTATAGTTATCTTGCTTTAGTGTTAGACTTTGTTTTGCTTTAGTTTGATTGAGGTAGCCATGGGTCTATCATTGGCACTACCTGATAGTGATAGAGGATTTATAAACTAAAGTCTAATGTAGATTGTTAAGATAGTAAGCTAGTTCTTTTCACTAGCCTTTCATTATTATTTTTATTTTAAGACTGGATGATAAGATGTGCCTATATACTTTTCCTTTATCTTCTATTGATCAATAGAATGTATGAATGAATGAATGTGACGAGGCCAAGTGGCTCGCTTGGGGACTAGAGATAGTGTCTAGGGGGCGGCACATCTTGGGTCCCCTCTTGATGTGTGTCAATCTTGGTATCAGAGTACGCATTCAAGTGTCATAGGGAATTTATAAAGCTGTGTCTAGTAGCATCTTATTTATGGGTGTGTTGTTGAACACATTTGATAAGTAAGAGGCTATAGGATATGAGGAATTGTTCCCCTTCTTTCATGTTTTGAATCGTGCTATGGAGTCATACTCTATGAAAGTTCTCTTCTAATTCATGCTTTACGCGTTACTGAATTATGATCAATTCTCTTAGAAGACCTGTCAGAGGTAGAGAACATCCCACCTGACAGTATGTTAACCCACCTGAGCCTTAAGTACATGAGGTGCCCATGGAATATGTTGACCTTATTGCGCAGCCCCCGCAATAACTTTGCCAGGCTATTCAAACTATAGCCCAAACTATCATAGCACCTGCTACATGAGAAGGAGTGGGCCGAAAAGATGCCTATGACACTTATAGATCCTAGAATTCTTGAGGATGAATGTGCCTAAGTTCATAGGGTCTGTATCCACTGAGGATCCTGAGAACTATGTGGAGGAGCTTTAGAAAGTGTTCTAAGTGATGCTTGTGGTTGATACTGACATAGTGTAACTTGTTGCTTACCAACTCAAAGGTGTGGCAAGATTTTGGTATGATTAATCGAAGAAAGGTAAAAGAGAGTATGCCGCCATGTTGACTTGGGCTATGTTCGAGGAAGCCTTCTTGGGGCACTCTTCCCAAGGGAGCGGAGAGAGGTTAAGGTAAGAGGGTTCTTAAACTTGAGAAAGGGCTCTATTACTGTGTAAGAGTATGGGCTAAAGTGTACGCAACTATCTCTCTATGATTTGGACATGGTTGATAATATGAGGAGGACGATGGAACTTTATGTTGATGGGTTGAATAGAGGGCCAAAGAGAGATTCGAGGGGAGCAATGCTCGTGAATTACATGGATATTATGAGATTGATTACCTTTGTGCAACAAGAAAATGAAGAGAGACGGGAAGATAAAGAGAAGTTTACAAATAAGAAGGCAAAAATATCTAGCCATGAGGTTGGAAATAAGGGGAATGAAAATCGATTTCCAGCACCATCATCTGCTAGAGTACCTACGCCTAGAGGTAGAAATAATTAAATGTCCCGAAATGTTAGAGCACATGGATCTCAGTTACAAGCCAGTGTAGTTTAAGGTTCACTGGAAAAGCCAGTATGTGGCAAGTGTGGTAAATTACACTTGGGGAGATGCCATGAGGGGAGCGATGTATGCTACAAGTGTAGCCAAGAAGGTCACTATCTAAGAGATTATCCAATGCGGGCTTACTAGGCTCACTCTACTACACCAGTGGCACCTGCTAAAAGAAATCATAGAGGTACAACATCAGGCATAAGCGTGACCACAAATAGTTTGTATGCCATAAGTGGTCGACATGATCAGGAAAACTCCCCAGATGTTGTGACGGGTATGATTCAAGTCTTTTCTATTGATTGTTATGTGTTGCTGGATCCTGGTGCCACATTATCTTTTGTAACTCCTTATGTGGCTAGTAGATTTGATAGAAGCCATGAGAGTCTTCTTGAACCCTTTGATGTTTCTACTCTTGTAGGTGAGTCTATTCGAGCTGAGAGAGACTATAGAGATTGTGTAGTGTCCATCTATCATGGAGATACTATCATTGATCTGATTGAGTTAGATACGACTGATTTTGATTTAATCTATCACATTGATTTTCTCCACTATCACGACCCAAGCTAAGGGCCTAGACATGACAAGGTGAATGGGAACCTAAAGGGACCCAAATAAGCCTCTTTGCAGATTAATGACACATTATTGGTCGTGAAAGCAAAGTAAATAACATGAAGAAAGTATAACCAAGGATAAAGGGACTAAGGAAGTCTTTAATAGCATAAATAACATAATTGTCAAAGCTCAAGTACCATTATATCATTAATTCCAACAACACCTCTAAACATAGACTTGAGCGGGGGCCAAGACACTTTCCGGTCTAACCCTCATAGTATAAAGAGTTCAACATTAAGAAAATACAAATGAAGAGTAGAATAGCTAGTCCCCAGACATTGAGGAATCACCAATAGCTTATCTTCAAGATGACCACCTAGCCACAGGGAAGGTGATCATGAGGGGCCCCAGTTTCTACATGGTAACTTCATGTAGGCATAGAGTATATGTTAGTACATTTGAATGCACTAAGTATGTAGAATACAAGCAACAAGAGACAAGCAACATAATCAAAATGCATAAACATTGGCAAGGAATAGTATAATAGCAACATGGCATGCAAGGTCAATGCTTGAAGTAAAACATGGCATGCAAGATCAATGCTTGAACATAATATATATGTAGGAAAAGACTATCATCATACAACAAGCAAACCAGTACTAGAAATCCAAGGCATGTCACCCCCTTGGAATGTAATTGAGGTATATTCCCCACAATTGGTAGCTGCGCATGTCGCCCTTCAACATAGTGATCACGGTATATACCTCTCAATATGGTAGATAGGTATGTCATCCCCTATCAAAGTTCCCAAGGTATATACCCCTCAACATGGTAGATGGACATAGCACCCTCTATCATAGTGGTAAAGATATATACCCCTCAACTGGTAGATGGACATAGTACCCTCCAGCATAGTGGTTTAGGCATAGCACCCCCTTAACAAGGTATGGTCAACTTACAACACTATAGTTACTTTTCATGAGTTCAAAGTATACATAGATTCCATTCATCATCATAAAATCACTTGACTCATAGGCCATACAATAGATCATCAATAACTAAAGTATCCATAACCGGACATTTTATCAAACACTTGGTAGATGTGTAATGATAGTTTGAAATCTTACAATTCAAGAGTGAAATAATGTGATAAAAGTTAATGTAAATCAATCCACCAACACTTGATAACATCGTCATGCAAGATACACTCAAGCCTCTCATCAAATCGCATCATAGAACATAGATTCATAGCTTAATATATGTTTAAACAATCCACATTTCATGAAACCCCAATATAGTTTATATTCAAATTCATAATAAGAAGTACCCATAGATAAATCAACTTAAAATCATGCAATTTACATAAAAAGGAAGGTTGGGCACCATAGCTGAAAGGACCCAATAGGTGAAACCCACATACCTTAACTTTGGAGATTTTCTTGATGAAGATTTGAATGAGAACTTGAAGCTTGAATAAAATTCTTGAGATCCAAAATGAGCTTGGGACACTTATATTTAGGTGAAATATTTGGCTAAATATTAGAGAGGGTTTTAGGGAATGTCTTGAGTGATATAGAGTTGAAAAATGACCAAGTAAGATGTTTTTATGCATAGGAAGGCTTAGTCCCAAGACCCTAAATCGTTAGCCCAAATTAATAAAAATCGGCAGCAAAGACAATGCTCTATGATGGCTGCGTGTTGCTAAGCCAATGCGTACCCCTATGATTTTGCACAAAATTAGAAAAATCAAATTTTGTTATGGTTGGAAATTTTGCCATTTAATCATGAATATGAAGTCAGGTTTTTCATATTACCCATGAATTTTGAGATATATGGAAATTACTATTCTGGGTAGTTCCAAGGCATATTTGCGGGCACTTTTTGGGTCGTCTCAATGTCTCCTCCTTGGGAACATTCGTCCCTCAATGTCAAAAAAGATACATAAGAAGAGTAATCATGAAGGGATCAGCCTAAACAAGAATCCAACAATGCACTTAACCACTACTTCCAAAAATCTCAACATAATTGTTAAAATCACCCTGAACTTGTCAAGATAAACATGAATGCATGGAAATGACGTATGGATTGAAACATAAGACTTGAAATCACATAGGGGACATGAATTAGTACCTTAAGCTTTAGTCAAATAGAAGAGATAGGATATCACTTTTGTTTGTCCGCCTCAACTTCCCACATCGTACTTTCAACTTGTTGGTTTCTCTAAAGGACCTTAATGGAAGCTACATCCTTGTTCCTCAGCCTCTTCACTTATCTATGAAGAATTTTTACTGGAACCTCCTTATATATCAAACTGCCTTCAACTACACCTACAATATCAAGAGGCACAATAGCACTTGGGTCACCCACACACTTTCCCAACATAGACACATAGAAGATCGGATAAACCATATTTGTATTATTGGGCAACTCTAACTCATAGGCTACCTTGCCAATACTCCTCAACACTTTATAAGGACCAACAAACCTTGGACTCAGCTTACCCTTTTTACCAAAATGAACCACACCCTTCATGGGTAATACCTTAAAAGAGACCCAATCACCAAACTTAAATTCAAGCTCCCTCCTTCTCACATAAGTATAGGTCTTTTGTCGAATTTGGGCTATTTTCAACCTTACCCTTCTCAACCTCACTCTCTCCATGGCCTCCAAAACCAAATTTGAGCCTAACAAACGATCTCCCCTACCTCAAACCATCAAACCAGGGACCTACAATGCCTACCATAAAGACACTCAAAAGGAGCCACACTAATGCTAGAATAGTAATTATTATTGTAGGCAAATTCAATGAGTGGAAGATCATATCCCAACTACCTATAAATTCAAAAACACAAGCTCTAAGCATATCCTCAAGAGTTATGATAGTTCATTTAGCTTGGCTATCCATTCGAGGTTGAAAGGTCGTACTAAGGTTTACCTTTGTACCAAGACCTCTTTGGATGGACTTCCAAAAGTGACAAGTAAATTGAGCAACAATCTGATATAATAGATAAAGGCACCCCATGCAATATAACCAACACATGAATATATAATCTAGCATAATCTTTGGCACCATATGTAGTCAAAACTAGTATGGAATGAGCTTACTTTGTCTTCCTATCAACCATAACCCAAATAGAATCAAAATGCTTTCTACTCTTTGGCAAACTAACCACAAAATCCATGTTGATTTTCCCCCATTTCCAAGTAGAAATCTCTACATCTTGGGCTAGGACACCTGACCTTTGATGCTCGATTTTCACTTGTTGGCAATTATGATATCCGAATACAAACTTAGCAATGCCTCTTCTCATACCACCCCATAAAAACACTTCGCTCAAATCTCTATACATCTTTGTAGTATTAGGATGAATATAATAGGAAGAATTATGAGCCTTATCTAAGATCCCCTTTATCAAGTCATCAACACTAGGCACACACAATTTACCTGATACCTAAGGGCACCATCTCCCCCTTGGGAGAAAACCTCCACCTTGCCATCTCTCACTAAGGCCTTCAACTCTAATAAGGCGAGGTCAAGATCTTGTTTTTCCTTTATCTCCTCATCTAATGAACATTTAGAACCATCAACAACCACACACCATCAACAACCACACCACCACCATCATCAACCTCTTCCAACCTAACCCCCAATCTAGCCAACTGATAGACCTCTCTATCCACCCTTTTTGCCTTTATCACAAAAATATGCTATCCTACCCATAAACACCCTACTCAAAGCATCGGCCATAACATCGGCCTTACCATGGTGATAATACACACTCATATTATAATCTTTAAGAAGCACTAACCACCTTCATTGCCTCAAGTGGAGATCTTTTTGGATGAACACACACTGGATACTTTTATGATCGGTAAACACATCAATATGCACCCCATATATTTAATGACGCCAAATTTTCAAAGAAAATACCATGGAAGCCAAACAAAAATTATGGGTAGGATAACTCTTTTTATGCACCTTAAGTTGCCTAGAGGCATAAGCTATCACCTTACCATTTTGCATCAAAACACAACACAAACCAATTTGTGAGACATCATAATACAAAACAAATCCTTCCAACCCTTCTGGTAGAGACAAGATTGGTGCAGAGATAAGCTTATCCTTCATGGTTTGGAAACTTTTTTCATACTCATCGGTCGACACAAACTTTGCCTTCTTTTTGGTCAACTTAGTCATGGGAGAAGCAATAGTAGAGAAGTCATTAACAAACCTCCGGTAGTAACCCGCTAAGCTCAAGAAACTTGTAATGTCCGATGGAGTCAAAGGACTAGGCCAATTTCTAATCACCTCCATCTTTCTTGGATCCACCTTAATACCATCACCCAATACCACATGACCTAGGAAAGCAACCCCTTTCAATCAAAACTCAAATTTTTCATATTTGGCATATAGCTTCTCTTCCCTCAAGATTTGCAACACCATGCTTAAGTGATCCACATGCTCCTTCTCACTATAGGAATAGATAAAGATATCATTAATAAATAACACCACAAAAAAATCAAGCTAGGGTTTTTCAATCATTTTAAAAAGATCCATGAAGATAGCCGGTGCAATAGTCAACCCGAATGACATAACCACAAACTCATAGTGTCCATACCTAGTTTGGAAGGCCATTTTGGGAATGTCACACTCCCTCACTTTCACTTGGTGATACCCGGACTGAAGATCAATCTTAAAGAAGTGACTATCCCCTTGAAGTTGGTCAAAAAGATCATCAATCCTTGGTAGAGGGTACTTATCCTCGATGGTGACCCTATTAAGTTGTCGGTAATCAGTACACATACTAAGAGAATCATTCTACATCTTTACAAACAATACCGGTGCACCCCAAGGTGATTGGATAGGCCTAATAAAACCCTTCTCCAACAAATCCGTCAATTTCTCCTTTAACTCCATTAAGGCCATACATTAAGGGAGAATAGAAATAGGTTGAGTATTGGGAAGGAGGTCTATGCAAAAATCTATTTCCCTTTTGGAAGGAACAACAGGAATCTCACTAGGAAAGACATCAAGGAACTCATTTACCACTAGAACTGACTCTATAAGAGGGACTTTGGATTTAACATCCCTAACCCTCATAAGATAATAGAGACACCCTTTAGAAATCAACTTTTGTGCTTTAATGCAAGAAACAAGTTTACCCTTGACCATGACATCATGAATCTCTGACTCAAGTATGTATTCATTGGGAATTAAAATTTGACCCTATGGGTTGTACAATCACTAGAGGCATAATATGCATTCAACCAATTCGTCCCAATAACGATATCGAAATCCAACTCAATAGAATCATAAGGCAACAGTTTAAGTAAACTGAAAATAGGGTAGTTTCTATATACTCTTCTAGCAACAATGGATATACCAATAGGAGTAGACACCTTATATGGCTCATAAAATAATTTGGGGTTAACATGAAACTTTTTGGCAACAAAAGGAGTAACAAAAGAAAGTATAGCACCGGGGTCTATCAATGCATACACATCAAAATCAAAGACTTTTAGCATACTGGTGACAATATTGGGCACCTCATCTATCCCTTGACTCCCTTAAAGAGAATAGAACCGATTGTGCCTTGGGGCACCACCTTGTTGATATCCCCTTCCCCTAGGACCCCCATTTGCACCTTGACCTTGTGGATGGCCATCTCTACTATTATTTTGATTACGAGGGCAATCAATCACATTATGAACTACTTCACCACAACTATAACAAGTATTAGTATCCTTCAAACATGGGCCATTATGACCTCTACCACATATTAGGAACATAGTATTAGGCACCACACCGCCACCACCTTGGGCCCTTGGGTTATCATTAGCAAACATTTTATTAGGAGCATTGGAATAACTTTGTCCTTGATGAAACCGGCCACCGATATTAAAACCTACCCTCAAAATAGGCCCTCTTAGCCTCACTCATTCTCCTCTTTCTCAACTTTCCCCCCTCCAATTGCTTGGCATAAGTCTTGAGGCGGGATAAGTTCATATCACCTTTCAACATGGCGGCACAAAATTCTTCATTTACTAAGTCGGACATACCTATCTTAAATTTTTTTCATCCTAGACATTAGCGGGGCCACTATTTATGGAGCATATTTAGAGAGTTGGTTGAACTTGGGGTTATACTCCCTCATACTCATCGACTCTTGCTTTAGATTCATGAATTCCATCATTTTGTCCTTCTATAGCTCAAGAACTAGTTGAGAAATGCCACCTTAAACTCCTCCCAAAGAATCACATTATTGTTCCCCTTCTCCTCCTTCCATTGAGTAAACCATATTTGGGCCACCTTTGAGTTAGTAAGCCTCCAACTCTGCTTTCTCCTTTGACCTAATAACCATAATAGATAATACTTTATATACCTCATAAATAAATTCTTAAGGATCCTTATCCACTTTAGAACCATGGAACTCCAGTGGGTTCATCATCATAAAATTCCTCACCCTAGATGCCAGAGTAGAAGCATAAGGGGCTTGGGTCCCGTGGTTGATTTGATTATTTATAGCTTGACCTAACATGGAAATAGCATTTTGAAACTATTCATGAGCTGATTGTTATTAGGGTGTACGAGCTTTTCTTTCTCTGAGAATAGTCATGATCTAACATCGTAAAGGACATTTGTTAGGGGAAAACCATACCTTAACTTCTATAACACAACATATATAAAGAAGAAGGCAAACATTTCCTACAACACCTTATAGCCTCTTGCTCATAGTCGTGGTGAACTTAACAACTATGACCAAGACTCTAATCGATGCAGTGTGTTGGATGCTAAGGATTATTAATAATCTAGTTCAAACTGGTCATTTTATCAAACACTTGGTGGGTGTGTAATGCTAGTTCAAAAACCTGAAATTTAAAAGTGAAATCATGTGAGAGAACTTAACGTAAACCAACCCACCAACACTTCGTAACACTCTCATGCAAGATACATTGAAAGCCCTTATCAATTCTCATCATAGATCATAGATTCATAGCTCAAAACATGCTTAAATAGTCCATATTTCATCATATTCCAACATAGTTTATACTGAAATTCATAATAAGAAACACCTATAGATAAATCAACTGGAAATAATGCAATTTACATAAAATGAAAGGTTCGGCTCCATAGGTGAAAGGACCCAATGGTTTAAAGCCACATGCCACAACTTTGGGGATTTCTTTTATGAATATTTGAATGAGAACTTGAAGTTTGAATGAAATTCTGGAGATCCAAAATGAGTTTAGGACACTTGAATTATGGTAAAATATTTGGCTAAGTGTTAGAGAGGGTTTTGGGGAATGTCATGAGTGATATGGGACTGAAAAATGACTAAGTAAATATGTTTTTATGCATGGGAAGGCTTATGCCCAAGACCCCAAAGCCTTAGGCCAAAATAAGAAAAACTAGCAGTAAAATACACTGATCCGCGATGGCTCTACGTCGTGGAGACAACACTCAGCCTTACTATTTTGCACAAACTTGGGAAAATCAAATTTTGCTATGGTTGCTCGTAAATTGGATTTACACCCATTTCCTACTCAAATTTTCCCCCCGATCGCGAATATGAAGTTGAATTTCGATATCACAGATAGGTTTTGAGATAAATAGAAATTATTATTATAGGCATTTCCAAGGCACATTTTTGGGCACTTTTTGCGGTATTTCATCCACTCTTATTATGCCTCCGTCAATTATAGAGCCCGAACAATTAAGTTCCAATTTTAGAATGAACTGGTTCTAGAGTGGAAGGGTAATTCTGTAGCACCTAAAAGAAAGTTTAACTCATATCTTAGAGCTTGAAAGATGATTGCTAAGGGTTGTATCTACAACCTTGTGAGAGTTAAATCTAATTATGTTGAGTTTTCTACTTTTGAGTCACTCCCAATTATAAGTAAGTTCCTAGAAGTGTTTCTTGAGGATCTTCTCAGAGTCCCTACTAATACAGAAATTGACTTTGGGATTGATATTCATCCTGATACCTAACCTATATCAATTCTACTTTATAGGATAGTCCCGACTGAGTTGAAAGAATTGAAAGAACAATTGTTAGAGAAGGGCTTTAAAAGGTCGAGTTTTTCTCCTTGGGGTACCCTTGTCCTATTCATGTGAAAGAATGATGGGTCTCTAAGAATGTGCATTGACTATAGGCAACTGAACAAGGTTACCATCAAAAATAAGTATCCGCTCCCAAGGATAGATGATTTGTTTGACCAACATCAGCGTGCCTCTTGTTTCTTAAATATAGACCACAGATCTAGATAACATTAGTTGAAAGTGAGGGAATGTGATTTCCAGGGACAACCTTTAGGACTAGATAAGGTAATTTTGAGTTCTAGGTCATGTCCTTTGGACTGATGAATGCACCTGCGGCCTTCATGAATTTGATAAATAGTGTCTTTAAATAGTATCTTGATATGTTTGTGATTATTTTCATCATCAAATGCACATGCATCGGTATTTGCACTTAAAATTTGGAACCATTACTCATATGGAGCGTATGTGGATGTGTTCACCAACTATAAAAGCTTGTAATATATCTTCAGTCAGAAAAAGCTCAACCTGTGAAATAGAAAATGGTTGGAGTTGATCAATGATTATGACACGAGCATTCTGTACCATCTAGATAAAGCTAACATTGTTGCTGACTCTCTTAGCAGGTTGTCAATGTGTTGCACAAACCATATTAAGATAGGAAAGAAGGAACTAGCTAAAGAAATGCATCAATAATCCCAATAGGGACTTTAACTTAAGGGAATGATGAGGAAGAAGTTAATATTTAGAATAGGTCTGCTTCATATTTGGTGGTAGAGGTGAAAGAGAAGCAAGATCGAGATCCTGTCATACTCCAATTGAAGGAAGATATCAACAAATAGAAATTGATAGTCTTCTCCTAAGGGGAAGATGGGGTACTGAGATAGCAGAATAGATTATACGTTCTAGATGTTGATGGTACCTGATAGAACCATGGTGGAAGCTTATAGAATTAGATATTCCATTCATCCTAGTTCTACCAAGATGTGCCATGACTTGAGAGAATTCTATTGGTGGATTGGAATGAAAATTGATATTGCTGAATTTGTTCCCAAGTGCCTGAATTATCGTCAAGTGAAAGTTGAGCATCAAAGGTCATGTGTATTAGCTCAAAGCTTTGAGATTCCTGAATAGAAGTGGGAGATGATCAATATGAACTTCATTATTGGTCTATTGAGATCTCGAAAGAAACATCATTGGGTGATTGTAGATAGGATGAGCAAATCGGCTCACTTTTTAGTAGTCAAAATAACTAACACTGCATAAGAGTATGCCAGGTTGTACATCCAAGAGATTGTGAGGTTGTATGGGGTTCCCTTGTCCATCATCTTGGATAGAGAAGCTCAACCAACCTCCCTATTTTTGATATCATTCCAAAAAGGATTGGGTACCAAAGTAAATTTGAGCATGGCCATTCATCCACAAAAAGATGGTTAGGCAGAGCGTATAATTTAGATGTTAGAAGATATATTGAGAGTCTGTGTTCTTGAATTCAAGGGAAATTTGGATTATCACTTACCATTAATTGAATTTGCATATAACAATAATTATTATGCAAGCATTTAGATGGTTTCCTCTAAAGCTTTGTACGGGAGGAGATATAGATCACTAATTGCATGGTTCGAGGTTGGAGAATCAGAGTTTGTCGGGCCTGATCCTGTCCACCAATCAATGGAGAAGTTTAAGTTCATTAAAGAAAGATTGAAGACTGTACAAAGTTTCTAGAAATCCTATATTCATGTGAGAAAGAGAGATTTAGAGTTCTAGGTAAATGATTAGGTATATTTAAAAGTGTCACCTCTGAAAGGTGTCATGTGATATGGAAAGAAGGGTAAATTGAGTGCATGCTATATTGGACCTTATCAAATTGTGAAGAAGACAGGGATGGTGTCTATGAGTTAGGGTTGCCTTCCAAGTTAGACAAAATCCATCCAATGTTCCACGTGTCGATGTTGAAGAAATGAATTGGAGATCCTACCATGGTTATCCCTATGATGAATATTGGAGTAAAGGATAGCTTGACCTATAAAGAAATTCCAGTCTAAATCCTTGATCGTCAAATTTGCAAGTTGAGAACCAAATAGATAGCCTCAGTCAACGTCCTATAGAGAAATCAATTCATTAAGGAAGCCATATGGAAAGGTAAGGACTAGAGAAAGCTAAATATATGCACCTATTGGTGCCAAATGATGAGAACGTTAAAGGCAATTTCCTTACCCTTAACTAATTGATTGTCTTTTCCTGAGTTTATTGTCTAATCTTAAGTTCGAATAGAGTTTATTGATGATTGAGATAGAGTTGAGAGATTTATTTATAGATGTTAATATGAGATAAGTTTTGAGTCTATTCATACCTGGATACTGGTTTTTACTCATCATTAGAGGTCGAATGATCCCAAGGTGGAGATGATGTAATACTCAGTAAAATTTCTGAAATACCCCTAGAATAGAGATGTGTGCATAACGCATCTTCCTGTGCTCCATTTGTGAATCCAGCATCCAATATGCAATTAGCATGGAAAATTGAGTGGAAAAATAGTATCATTTAGATTTTAGAGCAATTGGATAAAAAAATAATTTTTTGATTCGAGAAGAAACATAGTGGTTATGCAGGCCCCAGGCGCAACGCGCCTGCAGTGCAAATATGCCTTATATTCTTTTAAATTTTGTTTGACAGGAATTGAAAATGTATTCGTAAAATTTTTGGAAACAAAATATATAGGTCCATGCCCTGTCCGTGTTGTGGACTGGTCATTTTTCTGAGTGAACTTTTTCTTTCTAATTTGAGAAGCATTCCAGTCAATTCTCAACCCCTGATAAATTCAAAACATAATAAAATTAGGTTGTTTGGATGAGTAAATAGAGTGTTAAACCCCAATCTAAGTCCTTTTCTAAACGCTTGAAATACTAGTTCTTGATAAAGGAGAAGAGGGAAAGATAGATTGAAGAATTCAAGGAAATTCTTGAGGGTTGATTGGTAAAAGCTTATCCCAGGTATGTAAGGCTAAATTAAAAGCATGAGATTGCTCTCTCATGTGCCCCATAGATGGTCATAGAAGAGTTGAAAGTCTAATGAGTCTACATACATGACTCTTGGATGTTTCTTGAAGATTTTCGTGAACATTATATTACTTATATGAATTTTCATATGTTGATGATCATTAGAAACTCATCTTTCTTGAATTAAATATTTTTTGATAAGATATTGCATAATCCTGGATGATAATTTTAAAACCATACATGAAAGTAGATAAGGATTGAGTCTAGAGCCTTGATATGAGAATGTTGATAGAGATTGTGTTTGTGAATGTGAGAATGATGATAGATTAATAGTATTTGATAGTCCATGAGTATTCCCAAATGAACTCTAATGATTTGTCTATTTGATTATTCCCTAATTATTATTGTAAGCCTTGAGCTATTGATTGAGATGTTGATTGATGAGATGATTAGAGTCTACATGACACTGATTGAAAGATAGTGCCTCCACTAGGCTGATTGAGATGACTTGATTGAGATAGTTTTATTGGATGGATTATTTTTGGATCATTGAGTCATGGGAGGAGTAACAAGCACCGAAAGAGTAAGAGTTAATCCAACTCGCACTCATCAAACTAAGTATGCAAGTATAGATGAGGATTAGGACCATCATATCACATTATGATAATGTTTCCTCGGATTAAAAGTCCCTGAAATCAATAGAGGACTTATAGAATGGCTGTAGCAATATCAGCGAGATTATTATACAATTACTGGCTCATAAGTGATTGTTGTCGGATAAGAGAAACTCCTAGAAAGTTTACAAACTAAGTACTTTGAGTTGAGATGAGATGAGCTAAGATGAGTTGAGACGAGTCTCTCTGAGATTAGTCTGATTTAATTGATTAGGTTTAATAGATTGATGGGTCACTTGTCTACTCTTTATTCTTGCTTTAGATAGACTCTTGGCATGTTGATTGTTGTTATCCTTGATGATTGATTGATGTTTAATATCATCCTACTTGGTTTAGTTTCATTTAGCTATTTTACATACTGCATATTCTACGTACTGACGTCATTCGGCACTACATCATTTTATGATGCAGATACAAGGATTAGAAATCATTAAGAGGTGCATCATTGAGGATCTAGGACGTTCAGCAAATTGGTAAGCCTCCTCTATTCTAGAGGATTCATTACTTTTATTTTCATCTTGCTTTAGAGTTAGACTTTGCTTAGCTTTATTTTGATTGAGGTAGCCATGGGTTTGTCATTGGCACCACCCGATAGTGATAAAAGCTTCATAGACTAGAGTTCAATGTTTATTGTTAAGATTGTGAGTTAGTTCTTTCCACTAGCCTTTATTATTATTATTATTATTATTATTATTATTATTATTATTTCAAGACTGCCTAACAAGATGTGCCCATTTACTTTTTCTTTGTCTTTCGTTGATTAGTAGAATATTTGAATAAATAAATGTGGTGAGGTCAAGTGATTTGCTTGGGGACTAGTGGTAGTCTCTAGGTGTCGGCCACGTCCTAGTCCCCTCCCGAGGCATGACATGCTGTAAATTCCGTTAGGGTGCATTTTTCCAAAAAAGGTTTGACCAAAGTCAACTTTAGGGCAATTTTAAACTTCTAAAATGCTAAATAGCCTAAACTGGCACCAAAGGCCTCGATACTCGCATAGACGCTTCTAACCTAATTTGTCCATTCCATTGTTGAGAGAGCTGACAAAATTCCAATATGAGGTCATATTCCTAGAGTTTTGACAAAAGTCAATCGTTTAAACTCTATAAACTCCAAAGCACAAAAATTGGCATAAAAAACAAATGAATGAATAAGAAACTAAGGTATTAGTGTTGGAAAATTCATAGACCTGAGGTAGCTACAAGAAAGCTCTAAATGCTGAAAGAACGAGGAGAAAATAAAATAACATGGTGGGTCATTATGCTATTTTTTTCCTATAAGAGGGTATGTCTTAAAGCAAAGGAAAGTGGTTGACTTGATGCTCTCCAAAAAGATCCAAAATAGTTGTGGATGCAGAGTTACCACTACCCTACTTCCATCTCCTAACTCACCTTCTTTGCCTATGTCAACTTGTTCATTTGGTTAATAATGGTATAATTTGTCATAGATTACTTATTCATAGGGTTGTTTTACCTTCTCATGCAGCTTGAGATCAGTTAGATGGGCTTTTTCTTTGTGTACAAGAAGGTTTTTGTTGATCCTTATCAATATGGTGCATCTCATAGTAGAAGGGCATGAAAAGTAGTAGTCTATCATCATAGGAATCATATGATAGACATTTTTCTTGAGGAATAGAATCCAAGATGAACATTTTTTTCACTCGCTATGCGCTAACTGGATGCATACTTACATGATGAATTGATGGATAGGAGACTTGCATGAATGATGAGGCCAACCTAACCCAAAGTCAATGATCTTCCCTTTTTCTTATGGTGAGTCTTGACAACAACTACATCTCTAAATATTTTTTATCTTTCTTGGGCCATATTTTGTCCCTTTTTATTTATACTATTTTTTATTAGAACAACAATAATGGCACCAATATTGTGCATATCAATGGTTGCTAGCTCCTATGATTCTAATACATATCTATTCTCGAGCCTTTCTATTCGCTGCTACATTTAAATGGTTTTGAGGATGATAGTTTTTAATGCATTCTTTGAATGAAAAAGGTAAAGAAAAAAATAAATATTTTTGTCCAAAAACAAAGAATCATGCAATTTTGTTTCATATCTAAGAGCCTTTTCTACATTTTTTAAATTATATTACGAAATAATAAATTGAGCCCATATAAGCATTTTTGATGTTGCTTGTTGTTTAAAACAAATTATAAAGTGATAGAAAATAAATTGCTACATATGAAGACAAAGAATTTTATTGATAAGCAGGTAGGTACAAATATGTTTCTCCCTTAATCTTTTCCCCTTAGATTTTTCCATGATTCTAGGGTCGTTAGTGGCGTACTTCTCGAACGTAGGATTATTTGGACCTCCTTGAGCTATATTTTGATCTCTTGATATATATTCAAAACATTTATGGGATATTGAGATGTCTTTTCAAGAGAATATAATATTCTTTTTATAGGCATAAATTAGGGTTTAGATTAAAGTAGCCTCTAAGAAACTCTAACTGAAATTGTACTAATTTTGTAGGGTCCTATAAATTTTCAATGTCTACAAATGCCTCATGCTTCAAGTCTTTTCAGAGTCTTGTTAGAGTGTAAAATTGATGAAACTCGAATACATGGCTTGAAGTACTCATTTCTCCACCACTATTGGCTTCAGATTTGCGGATTTGATTTATGAGAGAAGATATGAAGGGCAGATTTGATCCCATTAGGCATGCCAGTTTGTTTACAATAAATTTTAAAGTGATAGAAAATAAATTTTAAAATATAATAAAATAGAATTTTGTTGATAAGCATTTGGGTACAAATCTATTTCTTCCTTGATTCTTCTCTCCTTAAATTTTTCCATGATACGAGGGCTGGTAGTGGCATATTTCTCAAAGTTAGGTCCATTTTGACCTTCTTGAGCCATATTTTGATCTTTTGGTAAGTATCCAAAACATTTATGGGATATTGGAGATTCCTTTTCAAGAGAATATAATATCCTTTATATTGGCATAAATTAGGGTTTAGAGTAAAATAGCCTCCAAGAAACCCTAACTGAAATAGGATTAATTTGGTAGTATGTCTACACCAGTGAAATAGCCCTTCTGGCTATATTTTTGTTACTCCACCTACTTCATAAAGTATTCATCCTAGTTTTAAATCAATAGAATACCCACAAGAAAGACTAATCCAATCCATAAGGATGTACTAAAAAATACCAAATTTTTGTCACTTGACCAACCACCAGGAAAGCAAATACAACAAGTACGCTTATCAATAAGATCAATAAAGTAGCGATTAATGCAAAAACATCCAATTGGAAAGCAGGAGTCATGCTTTTATTCCTTCACACTAGGTACAAATGAATTATATACCATTCAATCCCTTTATCACTCAAAAAATATTAATTGTGATAAAATATATCATCAAAGGAATCTACTTTATCACAAAACCATTGATTCTATATAACTTATTGCTACTTTCAGCTTTGCTTTTTATTCTTACATGGAGTGGGATAGTGTAAAATGAAATTTTCTTTTTTATTTCACAAATGGACATACTAGATCATCTATCTATGTAAGGATAGATAGAGCAAACTGTGGATTCGCACCTGAGGTCTTTCAATAGAGTGGGGGTATTCTCAGCTGGAAGCATAAATGAGTTGTCTCCTCTTTCATGATACTTTCTATAGTTAGAATTACTCTGAACGTTCTAAACTTTAACCCTTATTTCATTTTTCTTACTTTAAAGGGGATTAAAACCCTTTTTCGCTCCAGCTAGCGATAGAAAGGAGCACTCATGTCATTGTTTTAGTGACTCATAGGATGGTCCTCAGCTCACTTGTTTTCATTCTTGAGAATGTACAACACTTCTACTAAGACCGAAATGATTTTCCCTGCTCGATTGATCTACATCCATCCCAGAATATCGTGTCATTACCTGGGAGGATAGCTTTGGTGTGGTCAGGACTTGAAGAACCATTATTGATTCCTAGAAGAACCAACTATCCTCATTGTCACATCATAATCCATAGTGGAAGAATGCTCAAGAAAAGACAACAAATATACAAATGAAACTGCTACAAAAATATGCTTTCCAATGATCAAGTTTGGAATAGAATAACCATTGACAATCTGCTTCTCAATGTCTATGAAGCATGTATCTAACAATCTAGATGATACAATAATAGGCCATGACTACCCCATTCAAAAGAAAATAAGAATACTGAATAAAATTAAAAGGATTCCTCGGAAGGCAAGGGGGGATTACCAACACTTAAAGCAATAAGTTAGACATCAACCATACACTGACTAAAGTCCCCTATGACCTGTATCTGCATCATTAACGATGAAGGCCCAAATGGATGTCAGTACATGGAATACACTGGTATGTAAAATGGCCAAGTAAATAGCAAAGACTCAAACTCAATTAGTCAACTCAACTCAAAGATCAACTCAATACCTCATAGCTTGACTCAATAAATATTCAAATTTAAGGTTTAAAATCATGCATTGAAAATAACTCAGTATTATGCAACTCAGTTTGAAAACAATATGCTCAATCAAGTATTGCCTGGGAATTTCTCTTAACCAAAATAAATCCCGCCATCTTTAGTTTGGTGATGTACAACAAAGGTGATATCATTGTCATGCCCATCCTAAACATGGAAAGGTAAAGGATGATCAACTCATTCTTGGATCCAAGATAACTGTCCACTTTTTGGACATGAGTTGCCAGAGTTAATTGCACCACGATCCTATGCTGGGAATATAGTTTATGGGTTATAGTAATTATTTAATCGCTCTAATATCAGTGCTTAATACTCTTCCTAATACTAAAACATGCTCATGTTAATCAACTCAAAATCATCTCTTTAATTATATCTCAATCACTCAATAACTCAAACCAATCTGGATCATCAACCATGCACTAATTCAAGACTCTTGACTTAAACTCAAACGGTCATTTAGACTCCACTCAATCATGTACATCAGATCAAATAAGTAATATGCTCATTAATTATTCTTGAATATAGGCAATATGCTCCACATTCTTAGTCATACTCAATTTACTAAACTCAGACAGTCAAAGTCATAGTCTCAATCAGATAAATGCATCAAAAGTTATATGGGATGAAGCAAATCAAGATTTGTAGAATTGTATGCAAGTTTCATATCCAATCCGTATGACCAACAAGTAACTCATTATTTTCTCATAATTATTCATAGAAACTCAAAATAGATGCAAATAACTCTAGCATTTACCAATACTCAATTATTATTCATAACTTGACTCAAGAAGGAAGAAGTGCAGATGGATGGACTCAATCCTATGCTTTAGGAAGCCTTACATACCTGGAATTAGGAAGAACTATCAACCTCTGACGATCCTCAAGATTGAACTCGAAACCATTACTTTTTCTCCCTCCTTCGATGCTCTCAAGATTTTCTAAGTGCATGTGGAATAAAACACCTAGGGTACTGATAAGGGACAAAATTTAAGTCCACAGTGTCATAGGTTTTAACTTAAAAGGATAGGGAAGGATGAAAATACTCTTCTTAAAATTTTTCGAGTTGAACCACAAGACCTTATCTACGATATGGTTCCACTTATCGGTCGTAAGTAACCCTTTATGGGTAAAAGGCATAAAAAAATTGAGTTGTTGGAAATTAGACTTGGGACTTACAAACAACTTCCTATGGCTCGTAACGTGAGCCACGTGTCGTCTGGTAACTCACCATCTTAAGGTTCAGAATTCTTTATTTCGGGCACTTCAACGTATGAAGCATCTTTTAAGGGTCATAAGTAAGATGATGGGCCATCTAGTAACTTATCATTCAATATTTGAAAAAGTTAATTTTTGAGTTATCAAGCTATGAAACATGATCTATGATGGGATGGTGTACGGTCCGTAGACTATCTCGTACATGGGCCTCAGACTCAGAAAAATTCCACTAAGTAGCATGGGCACCTACAAGGCCTATCTACAAGTCGTAGGTGGCCTTCATGGTTATATTCCAATAACATTTCTGAATTATTTTTTTCAATTTTCTCTAGGCATCTACTTAGACTAGGTAGGATGAATTAGGGGGTGTTATGTGTTTTTGGGTACTATTAACATCCCCTCCATTCTTGTGACTATCACCTATAATCCATGTAGTTGTGTTTGCACCCCCCGACTGGATGAGAAATAGAGGATTTCTCATAAAAAACCTCTAGATTACAGACACAGGAGTCAACTTTATTATATGAGCATTTGGTATATATATTAGTCCCTTAAAGAGTTAAAGGGAGAATACTACTGATGAACCCCCAATCTTAGATAGGTCTTTTTGAGGGTTCACTGTGGTACATTGTTGTGCTTACAATAGGAGGCTACCCTTTTCCAAATGCTCCATTGGATCACCTACCACTAGTCTTCAATAGTAGCTGTTTATTGGACAAAAAGACTGGGGCATAGCCTCCTGATGTGAGAAGCTCAACGAATGTTAGATGCAAAGTCTCGTACCTTATTAAGATCATACTTGCATTCTCTCCAAAAAAGAAACAAGGAGTAGGAGTCATAAAAATCCTTAGAATATTCTAACATTATGCATAATTTTAAATGTCATTGAAACCATGAACCCTTTTTATGGGTCATCGATATTATATAGGTCAAATGAAAGCCCTTCGACTTAGCTTTCCAACGCATTTGGAACTAGATGACCCACAACATGTCAAATGAAAGCCCTTTGAGTTAGATTTCTTACCTACTTGGATTCATCTCATTCTAAGATCGGATGAAGGAGTTGTGACCATTTTCATGAGGCCTTCTTATGCAACTATGTCACCCATGCAAGTGTGTGCAAGTGAGGAACAGTGGGCTTGGGAGGAGCTTTCTTGGTTAACTATTGTACCATGGCCATATTCATGGGTCATGACTGATCTGATGAGTTGCAACCCAGGTCATGAGGTGGCCTGGCAACATTTGTCTCACCAAGTATAGTTCAACGGACCACTAAATGGACCGTGTAGCACCACACAGCCTGTGAGGGCTCCCATCAAAGTGACGATGATGTTAATTCTTCTAAGTGTTTGCAACTTGCAATTTTTGATTGAAGCTCATCTTACAGATACTCCACACGACCAGCGGAGTGCCACATGACCTGTTACACCTTCAATGGGGCATTACTTTGTCAATTTTTCCATCAGTTCACTAATGGCATTTTCGTGAAATTGAATTATTCTAATGACCTTTTTAGACTTTCAATGCTATATTAACCTCCCCAAAAGATCTATACCCTATTTTAAAGGATCAAAGTCATTACTCTCAACTTAAACAAACTCTCAAACTCTCACAAGAGTTTCCATCAAAACTCCAATACAAATTCAAGGAAACTCAAGAGCAACCTTTGGATTCCAAGACCCACTTTCAAACTTCAAGTCTTTTACAACTCAATTTGAAGAAACTCAAAGTCTAAGATATGTGGGTTTCTTACATGGATATCTTTCACCCATGAAGCCCAATCTTCCATTTCTATGAAAATTACATGTTCCCAACTTGTGTTACTTATGGGTATTATTCATTAGTGATTATGATCATATACTATATTAGGGTTTCATGTAAGTTTGATTGAAAATACTTGATTACTCATTTTTAAGTCTATACCATGAGATGATTTACCTACTATGATTATGCATGTTTTAAGCAATAGAATTTTGATCTCTGTTGATATTTGATGGGGGGTTTCAAAGTATTTAATATTAGGTTTTTACCAATTACTAGAGGGTTGATTTAAGTTAGAATTTCTCACATGATTTCACTCTTGAATAGCATGGTTTTGTGCTAGCAGAACACACTCGCTAAGTGTTTGAAAACAAATATCGATTATAGATTCTTGAGTCATTGAAGGTCTAATGCATGTCTTATGAGTCAGGAAATTTTATGATGATTTTGGGCTTTCTAGAGATGTGTTTAATTCATAAAAATATTTATGATGTTGTAAAGCCGGGTTAAATCCTTTTCCCAAAGATCTTACCACTTGTGTGTCTTTGATGTTGATGTTAATTCTAGGACAACGTTGATGATGACCATTCTTATGTTTGATGATTAGGCTCACCATTTGAGATCAATGATGTTCAGAGCTACTCATGTCATGTCTTTCATGTTTCTTATAAGTTACTAAAGTTATGATTATCTTAAGAATTCAATGGGATTATACTTAACACCGAGTGGACTAGAAGTTTCTAAGTCACAAAACTACGTGCCATCATAGGTAAAGGGATTAGAGGTGAATCCCCAAATCTCTATGAGGTGAGCACCCTAAATAAGAAGGCTTGTGGTGAGTACCCGAGTCTAGGAACTAGAGGCGAGTACCCTGTTCATATAAGGCTTAGTGGATCCACTTAGGCATTAGGAGGTTCACCTTGGCAAGTAACTTCCCCCTTTCTTCCGGTGTAGGGTAGTCATCGGGATTCTAAGTTGTAGCTTGCTTGATCTTATTTATTTTGGTTGAGGTTTCTTCCCACACTTATATATTATGTTCTATGTAATATGAATGATTGGCAAAGCATGATTTACTTAAGCATTGATCATACATGCCATATTGTTGTTCTGCTATCTTTCGCTTATCATTATGCATTTTGATTAGGTTGCATATCTCTTGTGCATTTCATCCTACATACTTCGTACATTCAAATGTACTACCGCATACTTTATGCCTACATGATGTTACCATGTAGGAACCAAAGCTCTATTTGACTATCCTCCTCAATGTGGCTAGCTTGACATCTTGAATATAAGCTTGGTGAGTGCTCATATTTGAGGACACTATCTAGTTGTCTTGATATTTCAAAAACTCCTTTATGTTGATGTTTGACATTATGAGAGTGAGCCTGGAAAGTGTCTTGGTCCCTGTTGCATTCTAAGTTTAGAGTTGTTGTTGGAATATTATGATGTGTATATGCTATGATCTTGACTCCTTTTGATTTATGATATCAAAGAATTTCCTTAGCCCCATTTATCCCTATTTTTCTCTCTTGTTCTTGTTTATTTTCTTCTATGACCAAGGATGTGTGTTTGATATTCTAAGAGGTTTGTTTAGGGTCCCTATGGGTTCCCTATTCGCTATGTAACGTCTAGGCCCTAGGTTCAAGTCGTGAAAAACTTGGTATCAGAGCACTAGGTTATTAATAATCCTCAGGATCTAGCACATCGTGTTGATAAAAGTCTTATTTATGGTTGTGAAGTGCGCCACAACTATGAATGGGAAGCTATGAGGCGTTTTAGGAAATTTTTCCCTTTTTCATGGTCTATGTCGTTCTTTAGAAGTGAGATAGTGCTTTTTCCTCTAATGAGTTTTCTTTACTCATTTAGTTGATCATACCCTTCAAAGAGAAAGGCCAAGGACGGATCGTGCACCTATGGGACAACTGGCTTACGCCGCTCCTCAAGCTCCTATAGATAGAAGGGCTACCAAAGTTGAGTTTTGGAATCCTATTACTATATTGGCACATACTATGTCCCACCAAATGAACCAAGAGTCCCAAGATCCTCATGATAGTACTCTGACCTCGTGAGTAATGGACTTTGCTAGAATGAATCTATCGGAGTTCTTGCGTCTAAGGTGGATTAGGATCCCCAAGAGTTCATTGATAAAGTGTACAAGGTGTTGTTTATCATGGGAGTGAATTCATAGGAAAAGGTGGAGTTGGTAGCCTACCTACTAAAGGTTGTGGCTAAAATTTGGTTTGTGCAATGGAAGATGGAAAGGGGAAATCAAGATGCTATTCCTTGGGAGGAGTTTAAGATGACATTCCTCAACTGATTCTTCCCTCTTGAGCTTAGGGAGGCCAAAATGATGGAATTTATGAATTTGAAGCAAGGGTCCATGAGTATGAGGGAGTATACCCTCAAGTTTAACCAACACTCAAAGTATGCTCTGCAATTGGTTACTAATCCACGGTCAAAGATGAACAAGATTGTGATAGGTGTATCTGATTTGGTGAATGAGGTGTGTTGTTCCACTATATTGATAAGTGATATGAATTTGTCCCGCCTCATGACTTATGCCTAACAACGTAAGGGGAAGAAGCTTGAAAAAAGAAGAAGCGAGGGATCCAAGAGGGCTCGATTTGATGGTAGCTTCCAAGATCAAGAATTCGA
>JAOTQJ010175135.1:5516-37107 GCA_025642045.1 Solanum sejunctum | reverse complement strand
TAATGGATCATAAGATGAGACATTGTCCATGAGTCCCTAAGAACCATAAGTATGGTGATCGACATTCTCAACCATAACCCTCTAGGAGTCACTAAGCTTAACATGGTACTTCATAAGTAAGTTAAAGTTTTTAATTTTGATAGATTCAGGTTCCACCATTCTTTTCATTATTTCTTTTGGCTGATAGTGGGCTTTTTGTGTGTCCCGAGTTGTTATGTGAACCTTTGGTATCTATCCCTTGTTAAAACTATTGTTTCTAGAAAGTTCATAGGTATTGTTCTATGTTTATATTGCATTAGGTCTTGCCTTGTAACTTGTTGGATTTGATGTGGTGGGTTTTGATATCATACTTAGGGTGGATTAGTTGCATGCATATTATGTCTACATTGATTATAGGTCCCATAGAGTTACATTCCAATTCCCTATTAAACCCATCCTTGAGTGCTAGTGAAGATGTGGGTTCATTACTTGTCTTAAGGTCTAATTGATCCCTAAGGGTTGCATTTATTATCTTTTAATAGAGGGACTGTTGAGTCTAAGTTCCCTCCTATTGAGTTGATTCCAGTGGTCAATAAGTCCTTGACGTCTTTTCGATATTTTAAATTTAGGGTAGTGTCTTTTGGTGTGGCTAGTACACCGGTTGTGTCTATAGGACTCATGAATTAAGTCTTTCATCCCTACTTTGTTATGCTTGTGGTGGTCCTTGGTGATGATGTGTTGGCTGGTTTCTTGAAGTGAGGAAGAGTTTGTGAATCATTTGAGGGTGATGTTATGAATTTCGAAGGAGGTGAGGTTGCTTGCTAATTTGGAAATTAGCAATATTCGTGTATTGGAGAAGTACACCAGTTGGCTAGATTGGGAGTAAGTGAGGTTGGGTAGAGTTGAGAATGGTAGTGTAGTGGCTTTGATGATTTTGAATCTTGTTTGGTTGAAAAGGTCAAGTTAAAGTAAGACCTTGATTCTGCCTTGCTAAAGTTGAGGTTTGGGTGGAAGATGGTGAAGTAGGGTTTGCTCCCAAGGGGGAGATGATGTCATAGGTACAAAGGTAGGCTATGTGTGCTTGTGTTGATGGTTGGATTAACTTAAAGGTTTCACTCATTAAGGGTATAGTCCAATTTGGAAAGAGGGAGTTGAGCCCAGGATTTGGGGTCCTTATAGATATTGAGGAGGATTGGTAAGGTTGCATATGCATTGGAGATGACTATGGATAGGAATGGGGTTCATTCGAACATTCATGCGACTATGTTATTGAGGATGAGTTGACTTATGACAATGTTCGATGGAGAAATTGGATATGAGTAAAGGTTGATTAGAAAGGATGTAGTGTTCATCAAGGTCCTTTGGGGAAATCGTCAAGTTGAAGGTCTCTTTCGACGAGCCAGAAGAGGTATGAAGTAATTATAACCATGCCTCTTTCATTCTATTCAAGCTTAAGATAGCAATTAAAGTCCCTTCTGTGATTTTAAGTATTGAGTTTTGACCCTTATGTCATTTTCATGCATTCATGTTTATATTAACAAGTTATGGTCATTTTTTATGTTCATGTTTAGACTTTTTGAAAATCATGTTTATGTGCCTTTGTTGCATCTATGCTGGGCTAAACTCTTTATGATTACTTTCCTTGTGTATGTTTCTTTGACATTCGGGGATGAATGTTCCCAAGGGGAGATATTGTAAGAACCCATAAATCTATGCTTTTATGTACCCATGTTTCAAGCCTCATTTGCGTAGGTGAGGAGTGTATTAGGGTCATGGGAGACTTCTAGTACTTAGATGAGTTCAAGACTTTCCCTTGAGTTGAGTTTTGTGTGTTGGTTTATACAAGGGTCAACTTTAAATGAGTATAACTTTTAGTACACTTCGAACTAGATGACCCACACATATTAATTGAAAGCCATTTGAGTTAGCTTTCCAACACTCTTGTTTTCACCTCATTCCGAGGTCATATGAAGGAGTTATGATCATTTTGGTGAGACCCTCCCATGCATTGATGTCATACGAGCACTTTGACAAGTAGTGGGGTATTGAAAGGGTGGTCTGGATGCCTTTAGCTGGAAAAGACCATTTTTGGTCTAAGGTATGTGACATGGCCAGTCGCACGGGACATATGGCTTGCCACTGATTGTGTGGTTGGTCGTGGATTGTGTGCAAGTAAGGAAGAATGGGCGTGGGAAGAGCTTTCTTAGCTAAGTGTTATGCCATGACTCTCTTCACAGGCCATGGCAGGCCTGACGAGTCGTGACCCTAGTCGTAGGGTGGCCTGGCAACACTTTTCTCACCAAGTGTAGTTCAATGGACAACTACACGAATAGTAGCCAAAGCCATTGGAATTTTGATTTTATACATTGGAAAAATCCATTTTGTTACGAACCCTCGTTTTCACTACTATTTTGACTTTCACCACTACAAATAGCCCTATAGCACCACACTGCACGTGAGGGCTCCCAACAAAGTGATGATGAAATTAATTTTTCTAAGTGTTCCCAACTTCCCATTTTTGACCAAGTCTCATCTTATGGGCAGTCTACATGACCCGTGAGGCCTTCTGTGGGCATCACTTTGCCAACTTTTCCATCAGTTCACTAATGGTGTTTCGTGAATTTAATTTATTCCAATGACCTTTCTAGACTTCCAATGCTATCTTAACCTCCCCAGAAGACGTAAACCCTATTCCGAAGGATCAAAGTCATTACTCTCAACTTAAACACACTCTCAAATTCTCTCAAGAGCATCCATCAAAACCCCAATACAAATTCAAGGAAACTCAAAAGCAAGCTTTGGATTCCAAGACCTACTTCCAAACCTCATGTATTTCACAACTCAAATTAAAGAAACTCAAACTGTAATGTATGTGGATTTCATTCAAGGGTACCTTTCACTCATGAAGCACAATCTTCTATTTCGATGAAAATTACATGTTTTCAGGTTGTGTGCCTTATGGGTATTATTCATTACTGATTATGATCATATATTATATTGAGGTTTCATGAAAGTTTGATTGAAAATATATGATTACTCATTTTTCAGTCTATACCATGAGATGATTTGCCTATTATGATTATTCATGTTTTAAGCAATAGAACTATGATCTCTTTTGATATTTCATGGGGTTTTCAACATATTTCATATGAGGGTTTTGCCAAGTATTAGTGGGTTAATTTATATTAGATTTTTTCACATTAATTCACTCTTGAATTGCATGGTTTTATACTAACATAACACACCTGCCAAGTATTTGACAAAATGTCCAGTTATGGATTCTTGAGTCATTAAACGTCTAATGCATGTCTTATGAATCAAGAGATTGTATGATGATTTTGGGCTTTCTAGATGTGTGTATAGTTCATGAAAATGTTAATGATGTTGTACATCCGGATTAAGTCCTTTTCTAAAAGATTTTACCTCTTGTGAGCCTTTGATATTGATATTAATGCAAGGGTAATATTGATGATGACCCACTGTTATGTTTGATCATTCGGCTCACCATCTGAGGTCAATAATGTTAAGAGATACTCATGTCATGTCTTTCATGTTTCTTCCAAGTTATTAAAGCTATGATTATTTAAAGAATTCTAAGGAATTAGACTTGGACTAGAGCTGAGTCCTCAAGTCTTAAAACTACGTGCCACCGTAAGTGAAGAGATTAGAGGCGAGTCCTTAACCCTAAGAGGTGAGTACCCTAAATATGAAGGCTTGAGGTGAGTACCCGAGTCTAGGAACTAGAGGTGAGTATCCATTTCAAATAAGGCTTAGTGGATCCACTTAGTCATTAGGAGGTTCACCTTGGCAAGTGACTTCCCCTTTTCTTTTGGTGTAGGGTAGCCACCGGAATTCCAAGTTGTAGCTCACTTAGTCTTATTTATGTCAATTGTGGTTTCTTCCCACACTTGTATCTTATGTTCTATGTAAGAAGAAGGATTTGCAAAGCTTGATTTACTTGAGCATTGATCATACATGCCATATCATTATTATGCTATCTTTTGCTTATCATTATGCATTTTAGCTATGTTGCCTATCTCTTGTTATATTGGATCTTACATACTTAGTACATTCAAATGTACTAATGTATACTCTATGCCTACATAATGTTACCATGTAGGAATCAGAGCTCTGTTTGACTATCCTCCTCCTCATGGATAACTTGACATCTTAAATATAATCTTGGTGAGTCCTCAAGTTCAATGATACTATCTACTTTCTCTTGCTATTTCAAAAACTCCTTTATGTTGATGTTTGACAATATGAGGGTGAGCCTGGAAAGTGTCTTGGCCCCCGCTCCATTCTATATTTAGAGGTGTTGATTGAATATTATGGTGTATCAATGCTATGAACTCGACTCCTTATGATTTATGATACCAAAGAATTCCCTTAGCCCTATTTATCATTATTTTTCTTTCTTGTTGTTGTTTATTTGCATCCGTGACCAAGGATGTGTGCGTGATATGCTAAGAGGCCTATTTGGTGTCCCTCCGGGTTTCTCATTCACTGTGTCATGTCTATGCCCTAGGTCCGGGTCGTGACTATCACAAGGCAAAGAAACAAATCCTCTTTAACAAAGTAGGAGTATAGATAACCAACCAACTAACCTATTAAGATTCTAATAAGCTGAATGTCCAAGATATTTAATAATGCGCCTGTTGATGATATCCAGTCCTTGTATCTACATCATAAAATGATGCAACACCAAGTGGCATCAGTATATGGAATATTTGAAATGCAAAATAGCTTAATGAAATTGAAACAGGTAGAATCATATACAAACAACAATCAACTAACAATAATAACAACTAACATATCGAGTATCTATCTAAAGCATGAATAAAGAATAGACAAATGACCTATCTAACCCATCAAACCTTATTAATCAAATCATATCCATCTTCGAAGGACTCATCCAACTCATCTCATCTCATCTCAACATAGAGTACTCAGTTTGGAAACTTTTTAGGAGTTTCTCTTATCTGATAACAATCACTTATGAGCCAGTGATTGTACAACAATCTCGCTGATGTTGCCATAGTTGTTCTGTACTTTCCATGTAGAGAAAGAATTAAAACCATAATGGACAAGTCCAAATGGAGACAACAATATATACATCCTCTATTGCTTTCAAGGACTTCTAATCATAGGGAACCTCAGCATAATGTGATGTGATGGTCCTAATCCTCACCTACACTTGGATATGTAGTTTGATAAGTGCGAGTTGGATTAGCTCTTGCTCTTTTGATGCTCGATACTCCTCCCATGGCTCAATACTCATAAGACAATAAATTCAACCAATGTAATAATATCCTCTCAATTGACTCATCTCAATCATCCCCGACAGAGGCAATCATCATTCAATCAATCTTGTAGAGACTCTCAACATCTTATTAATCAACATTTTAATCAATAGCAAGGCTTAAGACAATAGTTAGGGAACAATCAAATAGACAAACTCTTAGATTTCATTTATGGAGACTCATAAGACTATCAAGCTCTATCAACTCATCATTCTAACATCACAATCACATTCAAAATTCTAAATCAGGGCTCTAGGCTCAATCCCTATATTCATTCATGCAATCTTTGTGAAATAATAAGTAGGGTTTATGCAATAAGTCATGTAAAACATCTAATTCAAGAAAAGAGTTTATGATTATCATCAACATATGAAAATACATGTAAGTAATATAATTTTCAAGAAAATCTTCAAGAAACCATTGAAGAATCATGCATGTAGACTCACGATATTTTATCTCACTTATAAGACCATCTATGGGGCACATGTGAGAGAACAATCTCATGCTTTTAGTTTAGACTTACATACCTGGAAAGTTGATAATACAATCGAAATTTGATGAATACAAACTTTCTTGGAGCAAATGCTCTATCTCGGTAGTTCTTTTAGAGTGGAAGAACTTTGAAAGACATTGTTTGAAGGGATTCTCTTTGATTCGTGAATTCTTGATTTACAATGTTTAGAGTTCTTTGTGAAGAAGTCTAATTCTTGAAGAAGAAGAAGAATCAATAAATCCTTTCTTAGAATTCTTAAATTCATTTTGTTGAAATCCTAGGTTATGATTTAAGATTCTATTAGAGATTCATGAATAGATAAAGAAATTTGGGTTGGGTAGATTGAAATTTCTGAAGAATAACTTATCTTGAGGATGAATCTTGAAAGCTAATACTAGCTTGATTACTTTCTTGATGATTCTTGAGTGTTTATGTTTAGGAGTGAAATTCTCTAATTATGAAAACTAACATTTTATACGTTTTGGGACCTTAAATAGACCTCCAAAGGTTTTAGAATGAAAGTACCAACAAAATAAAAAGGAAAATGTCATTTAGCTTATCCAGAAAGGGTCCGTATTGGGTCCATGATATGGAGCTATCGCGGATATTCGGATAGCTCTGTAAGTCTTAAGTGAAATGGTCATAACTTTCTACTCCAAACACTAATTAAGGCGAAGTTGGATGCATTAGCTAATTCAAATATCTGTGATTTGATATATTATGGGTCACCTAACTCATTATACTTTAGGAGATATGGTCATTTGAAGTTGACCCTTCTATGAACACTTATGAAAACTTATTTTGTAGAAATTCTTTGGAATTGGCTTGATTTAAAAGATTCATTATATTGGTTTACTGAACTAAGGAGGAGTTGGGAAAGGTCTGAAATACCCCTCATGAGATAAAATAAAATTCACCTTGGAATTTACACCGATCAGCGACGTGCTCTGAGCGCGGATCAGTGTATTTTCTTTCAAAAATTCTCTGAACAAGTTTTTCAATTCTCATTGAAAACTTTAAGAAAAACTCAAGGAATGTTCGTGTCCCAGGCATGTAGCGCCCTGGGCGCACATAGCCACTATTTTTTTATTTGAATTAAAAAAATATTTTTTGATTCGATGGCTCTAAAATTTGAATGAGACCATTTTGTCACTCAATTTTCCATGTTGATTGCATATCCAATCTTGGATTCGTAAATGGAGCACGGGAAGATGCATTACGTGTACATCTCTATTCTAGGGATATTTTGGTAATTTTATCAGGTGTTACAGTTATACAGAAAGATATAGGGTATATGATATGCTATAAGATCAATGATGCGTGAAATGCGCAAATGCTCATATATAGTGGGGATAGACTATAACCGAGAAATCAAACTCACGTGAGCTATTACGTATATTAGTTCGACAAAGACCTCTCATCTATCACGACCCAAAATAGGTCCTAGACGAGACATGGTGAATGGGAAACTCGAAGGAACCCAAACAAGATTGTTAGCCTATCATACATACATCCTTGCCCGTGGAAGCAAAATAGAACAACATAAGAAACATAAAAAGGGAAATTGGGACTAAGCGAATAGTTAAACACTTGATTAACATAAATGAGTCAAAGCTCAAGAATAATAAATAACTTGTCCAACAACACCTCTAACATAGAACATAGTGGGGGCCAAGGCAAGCAACCAGGCTCACCCTCATAGTCAAAGCATATCATAAAGAAAAAGAGTTTTTAATACATACCATAAGTACATAGACATTGTCCTCGGAATAGAGGACTCACTAACTAGCTTGAATAGGAACCACTAGCCACATGGAGGAGGAGGATGACCAAATGGAGCTCTAGTTCCTACATACTAACATTATATAGGCATAGAGTATATGTTACTACATTTGAATGTACTGAGTATGTAGGATACAATGCAACAAGAGATAGGTAACGTAATCTAAATACATAAACATAGGCAATGGATAGCATAAAAATAATATGGCATGTATGAATGATGCTTGAAGTAAAAACATGCTTATATAGACATATTATGTGTGTAGAAAGAGATCATCATTTGGCTAATGGGTTTACCACCTCCAGTCCTAGATGTTTGAGGTACCAAACCCTCAACTTGGTTATCAAATATACTACCTTCCATCATTGGTGATTGAGGTATCAACCCCTCAATTAGTTAATGAACATCACACCCTCCATCAAAGTGGTCATCTCACAACACTATAGAGGAAAATACCATAGATATACATTCTTTTCATCATCACAAAGTCATTCAACTCATATGCAATGTATTAGGCCTTCAACAACTTAAGATACATCATTCAGACATTTTATCAAACCCTTAGTGGGCACATATGGGACATGTTCAAATCATGCAAAATGCAAGACTACAAATCATGAAATAGTGAAACCGATGCATCTTAAAATCACATAAATCATCCCACCAACATCATTGTAAAACCCCATCATGGGTGACTTATAAATCATATTGAAACTTCACAATAATTCATAAATTTCATAGCTCAAAACATGTGTAGTCTCAATAGATAAAGATCACTTTATAGTGTAAGCTAAAAATAGATACTTATACATAATCAACAATATTTGACAAAACCCCAACATATCGCATGCTCATATTTCATAATAATAGAAGCCCATAAGAAATACAATTTGAAATCATGCAATATTCATAAAAAGGAAGATTGAGCTTCATGGGTGAAAGGAAACCATGAATGAAACCCACATACCTTAGACCTTGCATTTCTTGAAATTGAGTTAAGAAAGACTTGAATCTTGGAATGGTGTCTTGAAATCCACAACTCATTCTTGAGTATCCGTGAACTTGTATTGGGGTTTTGATGGACGCTCTTGGTAGAATTTAAGATTGTATTCCAATTGGGAGAAGTTAATTTTATCTTTAGGAATAGGGTTTAGTTCTTTACGAAGTGTTAAGATACCATAGGGATCCCTTAAAGACTAATAGAAATAACTAGATTTATGGAACGCCGTTAATGAAATGGAATTTGGCAAAAACCCGTATATACCCCTGGGCATACAAGTTCTACAAAAATGGGAATACCTTCTTCCTACGAACTCAAAATAATGTATAACAAGTTCCTTGGAAAGATAATTCAAAGAGATTTAATTTGGTAGGTCGTGAGACACCAGTTCTGTGTGTGCTAAGAGATATGTCCTTTTAATGTTGACCAACATACAATACTTGTGCAAAATTTAGCCAACGAAAATTCCTTCGAACTTAGATTGATGTAGGGGGACCATGATGGTTTTAAACGACATAAATAATCATGACTTAGATTTCAACAATAGCTTAAAGTTTGAATGAGTTTTGTTGAGATCCGAAAGTGAGTTTAGGACACTAGAATTTGGTGAAATATTTGTCTAAGTGTTAAAGAAGGTTTCGGGGGAAAACATGATATGATATGAAGATGAAATATCGCTAAGTAGAGGTATTTTCACATATGGGAAGACTTAGGCCCAAGACTCAAAAGCCTTGAACCTAACTAATAAAATTGGATGCAAAATACACACTGGCTCACTTTGGCCGCATTGCGCTAGGGACGCGCACCACACACTGGTTTTCGTCACTTTGAAATTTCAGATTTTGCTAAGGTTGTTCTAAAATTCGGGTTTGACCCATTGCCTACTAATTTTGCCCCCTAAACAAGAATATATGAAGTTTTATTTTTGATATCACACACAGTTTTGGAGATATTTGGAAATTATGATTCTAAGAACATCCGAGGCACATTTTCGGGCACATTTTGGGGTCGTTTCATCATCAGTTAGAGAAGATTACTTGCCATGGGTAATTTACATCATACCTTATGACCTCATCTTTTTGGTGGATGGTCACCTTCCTTATGACCATATTTTTTGGAACGATTTCCATTACCATATCATATCCTATCAATAAATGAGTAACCATCCCTTATAACTTGGCCTTTTTGGTGATGGCTATCGTTCATATGCAGGAACATAGTTCAAGGAAGGGGACTGGACCCTTAGGGATAGCCCTAATGGCCCCAATCCATCAGTGCTGATGCAAAACATACCACGAGAATACATATACATATACATGCTTTTAAAAGAGGCAATACTCAAATCAAATCATTTCAACCCATATTTGGGCTCAAAAGCCAAACACATTTCATAATCATTCATACTCGGGCTAAAAGCCAAATCATAGTTCAATATCATATTTCTCAAGCATAGTAATAGCTCATGCTCATGACAATATGGTGAACGCACCCAAAATGCTTAAATAGCCAATAACAATAAACTTTTATAAGATCATATTCTTGTCATAACCAATATATGAGCTTAACTCACCGAAAACATTTTCATAAAAACATATGTGATCTTAACCCACCTATAATTTTATTAATCCAATACTAATGAGTGCAAATGCTATGAATGAGATGAGAATAGCTTGGGTAATAGAGATTCAAACTTACATCAATAATACTTTATGAAATTCAAGTAAAGGAATAAGTAAAGTTCATATTTAAATCATAAAATAGTTTACCCATCCATAAATCAAGCCTTAAAGGGGACATGCACTTTAATAACTTCATATCTTCAATGCATTTTGTCATATTAGGGCTTAGTGCACTTCAAAATCAAAATACTAAACATAGCCCATTTGTCAATTGAATGTAATAAAGAATAATATGAAAAGTCATATTTAAAGTAAGCTAAAATTCATGAAAATCACTTAAAAAGAGTTTGGGCCTTCTTGGTTGAAATGGTCTAAGAATCATAACCCACATACCTTGATTAGGAAGAAATTCAACAAGAAATTTTGTGAGGAAATAGTCCTTCCTTGATCTCCAATCTTAAAACCCACAAAATTCTTTGAGAGAGAGATTTGACTGAGTTTTCAAATGTGAGGAAATGAATTTGAATGATAGGAATAAAGGTTAGGTCATTATGAAGTCTTTACGTAGCATAAGAAGTCAAAAAAGTCCCTTAGAATAAACCATTTTTACGAAAATGCCATTAATAAAATGAGTTGAAAAAGTGAATATTTTCATCTTAGGGAAAGGGTATACGGTCCGGCACTACACAAAACATATACTTGCCCATGAACCAACACTTAAAAAAATTTCACTTGACGAAGGTTCAAGATAGTAATCCCATACTTAGAATTGTCAACATAATCACCCTCATGGGAGGCCACATGGGCCGTGTAGTGTCACATGGGATGTGAGACTAAATGTACCTCTGAAAATTTCCCATGACGAAGCTATGAGATGGCAATTTCATACATAGTAAAATTTCACTCCGAAAGCCATTCTAGTGGCCACACAGGCCGTACCACCTCACACGGGTCATGCCACCATAGTTAGTCCCAAAATGTGGGCTTTCAAGCAAAGGTCACAACACGGTCCGTGAAGTCTCACACGGACCATGAGGGGTCAAAGTGTAGTGTGCTTAGTTTGAAACTCCATCTTTAAGGGACAACACTTCTTCATAGGCCAAGGGCCACTTCATGGGGATTGGACACAGGCCATCTAACCTCACACGGACCGTGAGGGCTCCCATAGAGCGTCACCTTGGTCCAAAACTTCCCAAAAAACAAAATTTTAAAGCTCCAGTGATATCGTATAATGTCCGAGTCCTTACATCATCTCCCCCTTTGGAACACTCATCCTTGAATATGCAAGAAGAAGAGTTGGAAGGCATCACTTCGAATATGGAACTTTCAATCAGAAAATACAATGCATTTTTCATTACTTGAAAATCATAGTCTTTAAAAACTCATATTAAAATGTATCCAAATCATTCAAAACATCATATAAATCATTTTGGTGCACATGTATGCATATCATGTCATGAAGCTGAAGAGTGAAAGAGTTAGGACTGCCTTGGAAAAGGAAGAACCTAGTACTTAGGCCTGACTATATTAAAGAAAGATGGGTATATCGTTTCATCATATCCAAATCCACCTCCCATGCACTCTCCACATGTTAGTTTCTCCAAAGCACCTTAACTAAAGCCATAACGTTGTTACGAAGCTGCTCACTTGCCTCTCAAAAATTTCCACTGAAACTTTCTCATGAGCAAGTTTTCCTTAACCTCAATACCTTCCAAAGGCACAATAGTACTAGGATCACCAATCATCCTTCTCAACATAGAACATATGAAGACCGGGTGAATAGACCTCAAACTGGAGGCAACTCTAACCTATAAGCCACATTTCCAATTCACTCAACAATTTTATAAGGTCCCACAAACCGGGGACTTAGCTTGCCCTTCTTAAAAAAAATGCATCACATCCTTCATCAGTGAGACCATTACATATACCCAATCACCAACATGAAACTCGAGGTCCCTCTTTTTAATATTCGAGTTGGATATTTGGCCATTTTGGACCTTCTTTAAACTATCCCTAATCCACTTCACTTTCTCCATGGCTTCCAACACCAAAATTTAGGCTAATTAAAGCTATTTTGTCCCAACTCAAACCACCACATTGGTGATCTACATCTCCAACTAAACAAGGCCTCAAATGGATCCATACCAATGCTAGTATGAAAATAATTTTTATAAGAAAACTCGATGATTGGACGATGGTCATCGCAATTACCTTTGAACTCCAACACATAAGCCATCAATATGTCTTATAAGGTTTTAATTGTCCTCTTGGGTTGCCCATCGGCTTGAGGATGAAAGGCGGTGCTCAACTTTACCTTAGTACTAAGTCCTCTTTGAAACGACCTCCAAAAGTGAGAAGTGAATTTGGTACCTCGATCCAATATGATAGACCTAGGCACACCATGCAACCTCACCAACTGTTAGATGTACAACCTTGCATAATCTTTGGCATCAGAAGTAGTCTTGACCAGAAAAAAGTGAACCGACTTAGCCATTCGGTCAACGATAACCCATATATAGTCAAAATGCCTTAGGGTCCGAGGCAAACCATCCATAAAATCTATGTTCACATCTTCCCATTTCCAGGTAGGAGTCTCAATGTCTTGAGTCAAACCACCGGACCTTTGGTGCTCTACATTCACTTGTTGATAATTAGGGCATTCAGATACAAACTTGTCTATATCCTTCTTCATACCATGCCACTAATACACCTTTCTCACATCCTAGTATATCTTAGTAAATCATGGATGAATAGAATAAATAGAGTTACGGCTTCACTCATAATCACACTCCTAAGATCATCCACATTCGGAATGTATAACCAATCTTGATACCGAAGCAAACCATCTATCCCTTGGGAGAACACTTCTATTTTCTTTCGGCCACCAATTTCTTCAATTCAACTAATGATAGGTGTAGATCTTGCCTAGCTTTTACATCAACAACCACTGAAGATACGTCCCTATTTTGAACATGAATACCACCAATATTAGAGTTGGCCAACCTATCACCAACTTAGCCAAATGGTGAACATCATTTGCCAACTCACTCTTATCTTCCTCAGCATGAGCAACACTTCCCATAAATAGCCTACTAAGAGCATCAACTACAATATTCGCCTTGCCTAGATGATATTATACACTCATGTCGTAGTCCTTTAGGAGTTCCAAACACCTCCTTTGCCTCAAGTTAATATCCCTTTGAGTGAATACATTTTGCAAACAATTGTGATTAGTTAAAACATCAATGCATACCCCATACAATAAGTGCCCCTGAATTTTCAAGGCAAATACCGCAACCGCTAACTCAAGTTCATGAGTTAGGTAATTACGCTTATCCATTTTTAATTAACTTGATACATTAGCTATCACCTTACAATATTGCATAAGTACACAGCCCAACCTAATCCGAGAAGCATCACAATACACCACAAACCAATCCAAGACATTTGTTAAAGTCAAAACAAGAGCCAATGTAAGCTGATCCTTCAAAGTTTAAGAAGTCTTCTCATATTCGTTCGGCCACATAAACTTCACCTTCTTATGGGTCAACTTGGTCAATGGAGATGCAATAGATGAGTACCCTTCAACAAACCTCCTATAATAGCCAACCAATCAAATAAAACTCCGAATATACAAAGCAGTCAATGGTGTAGGCCGATTCTTCACATCCTCAGTATTTTTTGGGTCAACCTTAATACCATCTTCAGATACCACATAACCAAGAAAGGCCGCCTCACCCAACCAAAACTCATATTTCCTAAACCTAGCATACAACTTGTTCTCTCTCAAGGTCTAAAGAACCAGCCTCAAATGATCTATATGCTCTCGCTCACTTTGGGAATAAATAAGAATATCAACAATGAAGTCCAGGACAAAATTATTGAGGAATAGCTTGAAAACCCGATTCATAAGATCCATAAACATGGTTAGATCATCAGTTAAATTGAATGACATCACAACAAATTTAAAGTTCGCATATCTAGTCTGAAAAGCCATCTTGGGAATATCACACACCCTAACCTTCAACCGATGACAACCGGAACATAGGTCAATTGTTGAGAAAGGGGTAACCCCTTGAACTTGGCCAAACAAGTTATTGATTCTAGGCAATTAATACTTATTCATGATGGTTACCTTATTCGACTGCCTATAATCAATGCACATCCGAATAGATCCATCGTTCTTTCTTACAAATAACACTGGAGCACCTCATAGATATATACTTGGCCTAATGAAACCTTTCTCCAACAAATCCTTCAACTAGTCCTTCAACTCCTTCAACTTAGCTGATGACATACGATAAGGAGGAATTTAAATAGGTTGAGCGTTCGTGAGAAGATCTATGCCAATATCTACTTCCCATTCAGAAGGAATACCGAGCAAGTCTTTGGGGAACATGTCGAAAAAGTCATTCACCACTGCGACTGATTCAAGAGTAGGTGACTCAAACTTCACATCCTTGACCTTCACAATTTGATAAATACAATAGCAGAGTCATAAAAGAATTTGCACCTGGATCAAGAAAAGCATAAGCATCAAAAATCAAAGTCTTTTAACATACTAGTCATAACATGTGGAGCTTCGTTAAACTCCTGACGAGCACGGCGAGCATAAATCCTATTGATTCTAAGGGAAACACCTTGTGGAGCTCTTTATTCTTCCTTCACACCTTGAGACAATTGAGTTTTTCCTCTATGACCATTCTTAGGACAATCAACTACCTTATTATTCATTTCACCATACACAAAGTATGCATCCAACTCCTTCCTATATGTGCATGTATGATTCCTTCCATACTTTTCACAATGAGGATACAATGGTCCACTACCAAAACCTGTTGATTCTAAGGGAAACACATTGTAGAGCTCTTTGCTGACCCTTCACACCTTGAGCCACTTGATTTTTTCTTCTATGACCATTCTTAGGACAATCAGCTACCTTGTGGTTTATTTCACCATACACAAAGCATGCATATAATTCCTTCCTGTATGTGCATGTATGATTCCTTCCATACTTGTCACAATGAGGATACAATGGTCCACCACCAATCGATGCTCTAGGAGGAGGAATTCAAGCATTAGCAACCTGAGCATTAGAACTTTAGCCCTGTTTACCACTACCCTTGGAGTTTGAGACCCACCATTATACAAGGCCCTCTTGGGATCATGCATCCTATTTACCTTGAGCCTTTCCCTTTCAATCTGCTTAGCATACACCATGAGCCTAGAGATGTCCATTTCCCAAATAAGTATGGTTATACAACATTACTTTATGACCAAGTCAGAGATACTAGATATAAACTTATGCATTCTTATACGAGGTTAACCACGACTGTGGGAGCATACTTAGAGAGCTTAGTCAACTTGAGGGCATAGTCTCTCATACTAAAACCATACTGCTTAAGGTTAATAAACTAGGTCATCTTGGCTTCATTAAGATGAAGTGGAAATAAACTATCTAGAAAGGCAAACTTGAACTCCTCCCAATTAATAGCATTAAGATAAACCCTCTCTATCGATCATTGGGTGTACCACACTTAAGCCACATCTTTCAACTGATAAGTAGCCAACTCAGCTTTCTCCAAACAAATGACACCCATAACAGTCAACACCTTAGTGAGCTCATTAATGAACTCTTGAGCATCTTCGTCAGTCTTTCACCCATAGAACTCTAGATGATTCATACGAATAAGATCCCTTACCCTAGAAACAGGGCTGAGATTCCGAGGAAGATCAGCCTGCCTAGTCTGAGCACTCACATCCTGGAAAGCATAGCAAAGGCTATATGAAATTCATAATTAGATATAGGCTCTTCCATAGGCCCTTGAGGTGCTTGACCCTCATTATCCAAAATCAGTCTTCGAAGGGAGATTTTTCTCGACGCAACTTCTGTAATAAAGCAATGACAACATCAAGATAAGAAACCAAAAATACAATCCATAGCATGACATATGACATAAAGAAGTGAGACAATACCTAGAATGTCATCATAGCCTCCCACTAATAGGCATGGTACATTTCATACCCATGAATAGGACTCCATTCGATGCGGTATATTAGACTCTGAAAATCATTTACAAACCTAGTGCTCTGATACCAAGCTTGTCATGAGCCGAACCTCGGGTCTATGTACACCCCAAAACTTTATGCTCTTATCTATGCATGTTTTAAGCCTTATTTTATTAGTTTGGGGGTGTATTGTTCATATGAGACTCCTAGTACCTAAACGAGTTAAAGACTTCCCTAAAAGTTGAGTTTTTGGTGATGGTTCATGCAAGGTCAAATTTAAACTAGCATAACTTTTAGCGCGTTTGGAACTGGGTGACCCACGATATGTCAAATGAAAGCCCTTTGAGTATATTTCCAATAAACTTGGTTTCACCTCATTTTGAATTTGGATAAAGGAGATATGAAAATTTTTGTAAGAACCTCACGTGTAGTGAAGCCCCATGGGCACCTATACGGGTAGTGGTGTCTTGTACGGGTCATATGAGGTATCTTGAGATGTAAAAGGCCATTTTTGGCCTAAGGCATGGGCAAAACCAGTGGTACGGGCTATGTGGCTTGCCACTAGCCCTATGGCTGGTCATGGGGTGAGTATAAGAGAGGAATAGTTTATGTTTGGGGGAGATTTTTGCTAAGTATTGTGCCACACCCCCTAACCATGACCCGTGGCATGGGGTACAACCCGTGGCATAGGGCATGACCCGCGGCCCTTGGTGTGGAGACGAGGCAACATTTTCTAGCACCAAGTATGGATCCACAAGCCTCTATACGGGCCATGAGGCTCCACACGACCCGTAGAGGCCTTAGGGGTCATGATGAGACGTCTTTTTCCAATTGATTTCCAACTTTAATTTTTTGACTAAGTAACTTGTCATGGGCACACCACATGACCTGTGGAGTGCAACAAGACCTGTGGGACCTCCTATAGAGCAACACTTTGCCAAATTTTCCATTTGTTCACTTATGGCATTTTTGTAAATGCTAATTAGTTTAATGCCCTTTTTTATACTTCTAATTCTATCTTAACATTCCTAAAAGACCTAAACAAGGTTCCAAAGGATCAAACTCATTACTCTCATCTCAAATACAATCTGAATTCTCTCAAAAGACTCCATTAAGCTCCAATTCAATTTTGAGAAAACCCAAGAACAAGATTGGATTCAAAAATCATTTTCAAGACTCCATTCTTCCAAATCTCAATTCCAAGCAACACTAGACCTAAGGTATATGGGTTTTAGCCATTGCGTCCTTCCATCCATGGTTCCTAACCTACTTTTTACTCAATTCGCATGATTTAGAGTTGATTTTACCAATGGGTTTGCTAGTATGAACATGTCTATGTACTATGTTAAAGCTATGTAAAGTTGTGACTGTTTTACTATGTTTTGAGCTATAAATCTTAGATCTATCATAAGACTTGATAAGGGGTTTTGATGTATATTGCTTAAGTATGTTGTAATGTATTGATTGATGATTTTATAATGGATTTACTTGTATGTTTCATCTCTAAATTGCATGGTCCTTTACTACCATTTCACACCCACCAAGTGTTTGATAAAATATCTAGTTATGGTTTCTTGAGGAGTTTAAGGTCCAATGCATCTCTTATGAGCTGAATGATATTATGATAATTGTATGATGTTGAAATGATGATTGAAATATAATGGTTTAATGACCTAGTTTTATGAAATGCTTAATCAAAAAAGGGATGGGCTCCCGTAAGGAAGGTCACTTAGTCTGAATGGGGATGGGTTCCCGTAAAGAAGGTGGCAAAAAGGTCTTATGTTATCTCGATTGAGTCTTCTTTACATATTTATATTATAATATATGTAAGATGAACAATTTGCAAAGCATGACTTTCTTAAGAGTTGGTTATACATGCCATATTGTTATTATGCTAGCTGTTGGTTATTATTATGCATTTTGATTATGATATCTATCTCTTGTTGCATTGCATTCCCCATAATTAGTATATCTAAATGTACCAACGCATAATTTATGCCTATATGATGTTACTATGTAGAAATCGAAGCTTCATTTAGTCATCATCATCCTCCACGTGGCTAGTGGTATCCAATCAAGCTAGTTGGTGAGTCCTTATGTGCGAGGGAAATAACTATGTTCTTATGTTATACATTAAAGACTATCCTTCTTTTTGGTGTACTTTTACGATAATGGTGATCCCACTTGCTTGTCTTGGTCCGCGTTAAGTCCTATGTTAGAGGTGTTGTCGGGCAAGTCATGTATTATGCTTAACCTTTGACTTAATTATGATATTCAAACTATTTAAATATGAGTCTCTCCCATAGTCCCAATTCCCCTTATTTATGATTCTTACGTTGTTTTGCATTGCTTCCGCAACCAAGGATGTATAATAATATGCTATGAGGCTTGTTTTAGGTTCCTTCAAGTTTCCCATTCATCGGTCACGTCTAGGACCTAGGCTTGGGTGGTGACAAAGATGATATCAAAGCACTAGATTGATAAATCCTCGGAGTCCAACACATTGCGTCAATTAGAGTCTTATTCATTATTGTGAATACCGCCATGACTATGAATAGGAGGGTATGATGAGTTTTACAAAATGTTTTTCTTCTGTATATTCTATGTCTTGATATAAAGTTGAGTTACGTTTTTTTCCCCTAATGATTGTTCTTTGATCTTCTAGTTGATCATGTCGTTTCAAAGAGAAAGGTGAAGGAAGGTAAGTTGAAGGTTTTGATTTTGATGGATCCGAGTTTCATTATTCTTTTGGTTGCTGGTGGACTTTTTATGTGTCCCGAGTTATGATTTGAACCATTGGTGTCTATGTCTTTGTTGATTATACGGTTTCTAGAAAGTCCATAAGTGTTGATCCATGTTCATCTTTCATTAGGTTTTGCCTTGTGACTTGTTGGAGTTGGTGTGGTGGCTTGTGTTGTTATACTTGGGATGGAATAGTTGCATGAATATTGTGTCTTCATGGATATTAGTTAATTTATGCATTGGCTATGTTTATGGGTTTCATGAACAGGGTCTTAAAACACTACCTTGGTATGTTTATTGTGGTTTTTACTGATGAGGTACGAATTTATTTGGAGCTTGTGAATCATTTGGGGGGGATAGGTTGCTAAATATGATAAGGGTGCTTTGTGGATAACAAGAAGATGGTTAGAATTCTTGAAGGATTATGATATGAGTGTGCTTTAGCTCTTTTTTTTGGTAAGGCTAGCATTGTGGTTGGTGATCTAAGTAGGGTGCCTACAGGTAGCTTAGCATATATGGATAAAGGTGGCAAGCAGAGACTAGTGGGTCTATCAATTGGCTAGGTTGGAAGTAGGTTGAGAGAAGTTGGGAATGGTAGTATAGTGTCCTTGGTGATTCCAGATCTTCTTGGGTTAAGATGCCTAGTTTAAGAAAGGCCTTAACTCCCTCTTTTTAGGGTTGGAAATTTTGGGTAAGAAGATGATACAGTGGAGGTTATCTCCCAAGGGGGAGATGTTGGCTATAGTACCAAGTGGGTTAGGTATATTTAAAGTTGACACTTGAGTTGAGGATTATGATTCCTTATAGAGTGTAGAGGGAGGTTAGTAAGGTTGCATAAGTTCGGGGATTTGCCTATGGATGTAGATATGGTTCGCCTGATTCTTCATGCTTCAAGGTGGATGGGATTTGTTGGTGACTCTAGTGTTATAGAACTCTTTAAGGTTTTAGGTGAGAGGGAGCATAAGTTGGCTTCGAAGGAGGTCCCGATAGAGGTGTTAGATGGATGAGTGGAGAGGTTAATTAATGGGGATGTGGTGTTCTTTAACGCCCTTTGGAAGAGTCATTTATTCATATGTGTGTCTTGAGGAGCTGGTGCGGGCATGCAGAAGTAATAGCTGTATGTCTTTCATTCTATTCAAGCTTATGATAACATGTGAAGTTCTTTTTGTGATTCCAAGTCTCAAGTTTGGGCTCTTATGTCATTGTATGCATTCATGGTCAAATTAATAAGATTATGAAATTTTTTAATGAATATGTTGAAATTTCCTTGGAAATCATGATTATGTGCATTGTTGCATTCAGGTTTGGACTAAATTCTTCATGACCACTTTCCTTATGTACGTTTCTTTGAAATTCAAGGAAAATGTTCTCAAGAGGAAGATATTGTGACACCCCATAACTTTATGCTCTTGTATATCCATGTTTCAAGACTCATTTGGTTAGGTTAGGGGTGTATTAGGTCAATAAGAGACTCCTAGTACCTAAACGAGTTCAAGACTTCCCTAAAAGGTGAGTTTTGTGTGATGGTTCATGCAAGGGTAAACTTTAAACTAGCATAACTTTTAGCACATTTGGAACTAGGTGACCCAATCTCCAATGAAAGCCCTTTGAGTTAGCTTTCCCACGTACTTGGTTTCACCTCATTTTGAGTTTGGATGAAGGAGTTATACCGTTTTTGTAAGATCCTCCCATGCAGTGAAGCCCTACGGGCACCTATATGGGCAGTGGTGTCTTGTACAGGTTGTGTGAGGTGTATTGAGTTGGAAAAGGCCATTTTTATCCTAAGGCACACGGCACGACCAATGGTAAGGGTTGTGTAGCTTGCTACTAGCCGTGTAGCTGGTTGTGGGGTGAGTACGAGAGAGGAATAGTGGGCGTTTGGGCGAGTTTTTTTGCTAATCTTTGTGCCACGACCCCTCATCACGACCTGTGGCATGGGGAATGACCTGTGTCCCTTGGCATGGATCCTGGGCAACATTTTCCATCACTAAATATGGTACCATGATCCTCCACTCAACCCGTGGAGGCCTCTGTGGTCATGACAAGATGTCTTTTTCCAATCGATTTCCAACTTCAATTTTTGGACTAACTTGTCAAGGGCACTCCAAATGACCCATGGAGTGCCAGATGACCTATGGGACCTTTCGTGGGGCAACACTTTACCAATTTTTTCATCCGTTCACTAATGGTATTTACATAAATGCTAATTACTTTAGTGCCCTTTTTTAGACTTCCAATGCTATCTTAACCTTCCTAAAAGACCTAAACAAGGTTCCAAAGGATCAAACTCATTATTCTCATCTCAAATACTCTCTCAATTCTCTCAAAAGCCTCCATTAAACTCCAATTCAATTTCAAGGAAATCCAAGAATAAGATTGTATTCAAAGATCATTTCCAAGCCTCCATTCTTAATAATCTCAATTCCAAGCAACGCTACACCTAAGGTCTGTGGGTTTTAGCCACTGGGTCCTTCCACCCATGTTGCCCTAATCTCCTTCTTACTCAATTTACATTATTTAAAGTTGATTTTACCAATGGGTTTGCTAGTATGAGCATGTCTATGAACTATGTTAAAGCTATGTAAACTTGTGATTGTTTGAGCTATAAATTTTAGTATATTGTAAGATTTGATGAGGGATTTTGATGTATTTTGATCGAGCGTATTACAAGGTATTGATTGATGGTTTTACAAAGAATTTACTTTCATGATGTCATCTCTAAATTGCATGGTCTTATACTACCATTTCACACCCACCAAGTGTTTGATAAAATGTTCAGTTATGGTTTCTTGAGGAATTAAAGGTCCAATGCATGACTTATAAGCTAAATGATGTTATGATGATTGTATGATGATGAAATGATGATTGAAATGTAATGGTTTGATGAACTTGTTCTATTAAATGCTTAATCTAAAAAGGGACAGGCTCCCGTAATGAAGGCCACTCAATCCAAAGAGGGATGGGCTCCCGTATGGAAGGCCACTTAATTCGAAAAGGCACGGTCTCTAATAAGCAAGGTCACTTAATTCGAAAAGGGATGGGATCTCGCAAGGAGGACTACTTAATCCAAAAAAGAATAGGCTCCCGTAAGGAAGGTCACTTAGTCCGTAAGGGGATGGGCTCCCGTAAGGAAGGTGGCTCCAAAAGGGCTTATGTTATGTCAGTTGAGGCTTCTTTACTCATTTATATTATGATCTATGTAAGATGAACGATCTGCAAAGCATGACTTACTTAAGAGTTGGTTATACATTCCATATTGTTATTATGCTATCTATTGGTTATTATAATATATTTTGATTATGATGCCTAACTCTTGTTGCATTGCATCCCCCATACTTAGTACATTCAAATGTACTAATGCGTACTCTATACCTATATGATGTTACCATGTAGGTAACCAGAGCTTCATTTGGTCATCATCATCCTCGACGTGGCTAGTGGTATCCAATCAAGCTAGTTGGTGAGTCCTCATGTGCAAGGGCAATAACTATGTTCTTATGCTATGTATTAAAGACTATCCTTCTTTTTGGTATACTTTTACTATAAGGGTGAACTCAGTTGCTTGTCTTGGCCCTCTTTAAGTCCTATGTTAGAGGTGTTGTTGGGCAAGTTTTGTATTATGCTTAAGCTTTGACTTAATTATAATATTCAAGCTATTTAAATATGAGTCTCTCCTATAGTCCCAATTCCCCTTATTTATGATTCTTACATTGTTTTGCATTGCTTTCGCGACCAAGGTTCTATAATAATATGCTATGAGGCTTGTTTGGGGTTCCTTCGGGTTCCCCATTCACCAGTTACGTCTAGGCCCTAGCCTTTGGTCGTGATATTATAGGAGTGACATGGCGAATGGAAACTCGAGAGTCCCCAAATAAACCTTGTAGCATCCATTCACATATCATCGGTTCAGAAGCGCATATGAAAAGTAAACAAATCATTCTAAGAGATGGAAAAGTAGAACTCATGCTATGAGGATATCGCGGGGGATGGGGAATAGCAAGAATTCACCTAACACATACAAAATAAGATAAAGGGACAGTAAGTATGACCACTCTGTGGGCTAATTCAGGACATAGGATTCATATCGTACATATAACCATATCATAAAGCCCATCACTAATTCACACAATAATAACCAATAGGTAGCCAAAGCCATAAACATAACCTCCAATCATAACACTTATCATATAGTCGTAAAGGAGTTTACCAGATATCTAACAATACCTCTAGTCATAAGACAGGTGTTACGACCCAAGCCTAGGGCCAAGACGTGACAAACTTGGTATCAGAGCACGAGGTTGTTAATGGTCCTCGGCATCTAACATATCGCTTTGATTAGAGTCTTATTCATGGTTGTATTGTGCACCACAAATATGAGTAAGAGGCTATGAGATATTTTAGGAAATGTTTTCCTTCTTCTTACTCTACATCGTGCTATAGGAGTTAAGGGTAAGGTCCCCCCCTAATGATTGTTCTTTGCTATGTTAGATTATGCCTGACGCAACAGGAAAAAGAGTCGGCGCACCCGAAGAACAACTGGCACATGGTGAGCTCTGGGATTCTCTCACCTTGCTAGCTCAAGTCGTGGCTGATCAAGTCAATCAAGGGGCCCAAGTCCCTCGTGCTCCTACTCTGGCATCTTAAGTGAGGGACTTTATGAGGATTAAGCCACCGTAGTTCTATAGCTCTAAAGTGGATGGCGAACCCCCAGAATTTATTGATGAGGTATACAAGGTGTTGTTCATTATGGGTGTGGGGTCGGAAGAGAAGGAGGAGTTGGCGGCTTACCAACTCAAGGGGGTGGCTCAAATATGGTACACTCAATGGAAGGAGGAGAAGGGGGATAATAATATGATTTAATGGGAGGAGTTTAAGGCGGATTTCCACAACCAATTCTTCCCTTTTGAGCTTAGGGAGGCCAAATATCACAACCCTATCCTAGGACCAAAATGTGACAAGGCACATAGGGAACCCAAAGTGACCCCAAGCAAGCCTCATAACATATCATTACACATCCTTGGTTGCAAAAACAATAAAATAATAATAAAAGATAGTAAATAGGGATAAATTGGGCTAAGGGACAACTTTCATATCATAAAGTATCAAAACAATCAAGATAGTCAAAGATCAAGCATCATTACATATCTTGTCCAACAACATATCTAAACATAGAACCTAGCAGGCGCAAAGACAAATAATCATGCTCACCCTCGTAGTCATAAGTAAACAACATAAAAAAGAGTCAACACATAGCATAATCAATAGAAGTATGTCCCTGGAGTTATGGACTCACCAACTTGCTTTGAGAGAAATCATACTAGCCATGTGGAGGAGGAGGAGGATCAAGTGCTGCTCCGATCCTGACATGGTAACATCATTTAGGCATAGAGTATGCATTAGTACATTTGAATGTACTAAGCATATAGGATGCAATGCAATAAGACATAGCAACATATTTAAAATACATATTTAGGCAATAAATAAGCATATAACAATATGTCATGCATGAATGAAGCTTGTAGTAAATCATGCTTACATAGAACATATAACATGTGTAGGAAGAGATCATCAATAGTAACAAAGTACTACCACCTCCTTGGCGAGGTGATTGAGGTACAAGCCCCTCAACATGGTTGCACGGGCCTACTACCTCCCGAGCGAGGCAATTGAGATACAAACCCCTAACATGGTTGAACAGGCCTAGTACCTCCCGAGCGAGGCAATTAAGGTATAAACCCACCAACATGGTTACACGGGCCTACTACCACTCGAGCCAGGCAATTGAGGTACATATCCCCTAACATAGTAGTTTGGGCCTACTACCTCCCAAACAAGACAATTGATCAACTTCTAACACTATAGATACTTTTCATGAAATCAACACTTTTATACCTTTCTTTCATCATCATAAAGGCATACAAGTCATAGGTCATGCAATAGAACATCAATGGCTGAAGAATCTTGAACCATACATTTTATCAAACACTTGGTAGGTATGTCATGCTAGTGTAAAACCATGCAATTAAAGAGTGAAATCTTGCAAGAAATCTTGAAGTCAATCATCCCACTAATACTTGGTAGCACCATCATACAATATACATCAAAAGCCTTCATCAAATCTCAGGATAGATCAAAGATTCATAGCTCAAAACATACTAAAACAATCACATTTTTACTAAACCCCAGCATAACTCATAGTCAAATTCATAATAGAAGATCCATAAGTGAAACTAATTTAGAAACATGTAATTTAGGTAAAAAAGGAAGCTTAGGCACCTTGGGTGAAAGGACTTAGTGGTTGAAACCCATATACCTTGACTTTAGAGAATCCTTGAAGAAGATTTGAAATGGTGACTTGAAGCTTGGGTGAAATCCATAAGATCCAGATGAGTTTTGGGACTTGAGATTTGGGCTAAAATATTTGTCTAAGTGTTTGAGAGAGTATTGGGGAATGTCTTGTATGATATGAAGGTGAACTATGGCTAAGTATAGGTATTTTCATGCATAGGAAGACTTAGGCCCAAGATACAAAAGCCTTAGACTGAGATAAAAATTACTAGCAACAAAATGTACAGGTCCATGTCAGGTCGGTGATACGGACCTAACGCAGAGGAAATTTTTACACTGGTCTATGCCCTAGCGGCGTTACGCCAGGAATGCGAATTGATTCAAGATAAAGAAATTTTAGAAAATTGAAATTGTAATTTGATTGCTCTAAATTTGGGGTTAGACCCATCCCCTACTCAATTTCGCCCCTTGATCACGAATATGAAGTAAGATTCTTGATATCGCAAACAAATTTTGAGACATACGAAAATTATGATTTTGGGTACTTTCGAGGCATATTTTCGGGCATATTTTGGGGTTGTTTCAATATCTCCCCTTGGGAATATTCATCCTTGAATGTCAAAGAAACATATATGAGAAGAGTAATCACGAAGAAATCAATCCCAACAAGAGTGCATCAACACACTTAAAACACTATTTTCAAAATCTTAACATAAGTGTAAAAATTAGTATGAACTTTGTCAATATAAACATGAATTCATGCAAATGACATAGGTGCTGAAACAGATGCATGAAATCACATAGGAGACTTAGAATTATTACATTAAGCTTGAAAAGCTTGACAAGCTTGAGAACGTCTTCATAAGTCAAGTTTTCTTCAATAATATCCAATGGGACAATAGCATTCGGATCAGCCACATATTTCCTCAACAGAAACACATGGAACACTGGATGAACCAATTCCATTTCACTTGGAAACTCCAACTCATTGGCCACTTTACCAATCCTCTTCATCACTTTATAAGGACCCAAAAATCTTGGACTTAATTTACCCTTCTTACCAAAATAAACCAAGCCCTTTATGGGTGAAACTTTCAAGACCCAATCACCAACTTTATATTCAAGCTCTCTTCTCTTCACATCGGCATAGGACTTTTGACAACTTTAGGCTATTTTCAACCTTTCTCTAATCAACCTTACCTTCTCCATAACCTCTATAACCAGATCCGGTCCCTACAAATCCATTTCTCCTACTTTAAACCACCCAACCAGTGATTTACAATGTCTACATTAAAGGGCCTCAAAAGAAGTCATACCAATGCTAGAATGATAGTTATTGTTATAAGCAAACTCAATCAACAGAAAATGATCATCCTAACTATTCTTGAACTCTAAAATACAAGCTCTAAGCATTTCCTCAAGAGTTTGGATAGTTCTTTCAGCTTGGGCATCCATTTGAGGGTGAAAGGTCATACTAAGCTTTGCCTTGGTTCCAAGACCTCTTTGGAAGGACCTCCAAAAGTGTGAAGTGAATTAAGCACCACGATCTGATATGATAGACAAGGGCACCATATGCAATCTGACTAACTCATGAATGTACAATTTAGCATAGTTTTTGGCCCTATAAGTAGTCTTAACTGGTAGGAAATTAGCCGACTCTGTAATCCTATCAACCACAACCAAAACAGAATCAAAACCCTTTCTAGGCATAGGCAACCCAGCCACAAAATCCATGTTAATTTCCTCCCACTTCCAAGTAGGAATCTCTATTTCTTGGGTAAGGCCACCCGACCTTTTGTGTTCGGCTTTGACTTGTTGATAACTATGACAACTGGATACAAATTTCACAATGTCTTTGTTCATACCTCCCTACCAAAACATATCTCTCAAATCCCTATACATCTTGGTAGAACCAGAGTGGATAGAATAGGAAGAATTATAGGAAGAATTATGAGTCGTATTAAGAATCTTCTCTCTCAAGTCATCAACACAAGGTACACACAACCTACCTTGGTACCTAAGAGCACCATCTCCCCCTTGGGAGAAAATCTCCACCTTGCCCTGTCTTACCAAGGCCTTTAATTTTAACAAGGAGTAATCAGGATCTTGCTTTGCTTTTACCTCATCAACCAAGGAATACTTTGAACCATCAACAACCACCATGCCACAGCTATCGACCTCTTCTACCCTAGCCCCCAATCTAGTCAACTTGTGGACCTCCCTAGCCACCTCTTTGCCCATATCATCTATATGAGCTAGGCTACCCATATACACCCTACTCAAATCATCTGCCACAACATTAGCCTTACCGAGATGATAATAAACACTCATATCATATTCCTCAAAAAGTTCTAGCCATCTTCTTTGTCTCAAATTGAGATATTTTTGAGTGAACACATATTGAAGACTCTTATGATCAGTAAACACATCAACATGCACCCCATACCAATAATGACTCAATATTTTCAAAGAAAAACAACAAAGGCCAATTCAAGATTATGAGTAGGATAATTCTTCACATAGACTTTGAATTGCCTAGAAGCATGGGCTATCACCTTACCATTTTACATCAAAACACAACCCAAACCAATCTGGGAGGCCTCAGAATACACAACAAATCCTTCCAACCCTTCCAGTAGAGATAAGATAGGAGCAAAGACAAGCTTATCCTTCAAGGTTTAGAAACTCCTTTCACACTCATTGGTCCACACAAACATAGCCTTCTTTTGAGTCAACTTGGTCATGGGAGAAGCAATAGAAGAGAACCCATTCACAAACCTCTGGTAGTAACCCGCTAAGCCCAAAAAGCTTTTAATGTCTGATGGGGTCAATGGTCTAGGCCAATTTCTAATCAGAGCTATCTTTTTATAGTCCACCTTAATACTATCACCCGACACCACATGACCTAGAAAGTCAACCACTTTCAACCAAAATTCACACTTCTTATATTTAGCATACAACTTCTCTTCTCTCAATCTTTGTAGCACTGCCCTCAAATGAGCCTTATACTCCTCCTCAATATAAAAATAGATCAAAATACCATAAATGATGACCACCACAAATAAATCAAGGTAGAATTTAAAGACCCTATTTATAATATCCATAAAGAGTGTTGGTGTATTTGTCAACCCGAAAGACATACCCAAAAATTCATAATGCCCATTCCTAGTCTAGAAGGTCATCTTGGGAATGTCACACTCCTCAATTTCACTTGATGATACTCAGACTGAAGATTAATATTAGAGAAGTGACTAGCCCCTTTTAGTTGGTCAAGTAAATCATCAATCTTAGAGAAGTGACTAGCCCTTTGAAGTTGGTTAAGCAAATCATCAGTCCTTGGTACAAGATACTTATTCTTTATAGTGACCATACTATATAGTAGGTAGTCAATACAAATTCTAAGAGACCCATCCTTCTTCTTGATAAACAACATCAGTGCATCGCAAGGTGATTGGCTAGGCCTAAAAAAAACCTTCTCTAATAAGTCACTCAATTGTTCCTTCAACTCCTTTAACTCTGTCGGGGCCATATAGTAAGGAGGAAAAAAATGGATTGAGTATTAGGTAGGAACTCTATGCTAAAGTCTATTTCCCTTTCGGGAGAAGCACTGGGGAGGTCATTAGAAATGACATCAAGGAACTCATTAACCACTAGAACCGACTCTATAGGAAGGACTTTAGACTTAACTTCCTCAACCCTCATAAGATGATATAGACACCCCTTAGAGATAAACTTTTGGGATTTAATGCAAGAGATAACCCTACCCATGATCACCATTTCATGACTCTCCCACTCAAGGACAGGTTCATTTTGGAATTGGAATCTGACCCTGCGGGTTCTTCAATTAATAGAGGCATAGTATATATGCAACCAATCCATCCAAAGAATGACATAAAAATTATCCATTTCCAACTCAAAAAGATCACAAGGAAATATTTTATGCAAGATTCAAATGGGATAATTTCTATAGACCTTTCTAGCAATAATAGATGTACCAATAGAAGTAGACACCTCAGAAGGCTCATACAATAATTCGGTCTCAGTATGAAACTTTTTACAATAAAAGGAGTTACAAAAGAAAGAGTGGAACTCAGGTCTATCAATGCATACACATCAAAATTAAAAACTTTTAACATATCGGTGATGACATCGGGCACCGCATCAATAACTTGCTTCCCATGTAAAGCATAAAACTGATTGTGCCTTGGGGCACCACCTTGTTGACCTCCTCTTCCAAAGGAACCACATTGGTATCCTAGCCTAGTAGACAAAGATCCTTACCTTTATTCTAGTTATGAGGGCAATCCATCATCTTGTGGCCTACTTTCCCATAACTATAAAAAGCATTAGTAGCCCTCTATCATGGGCCACTATGAAACTTACCACATTCTGGATGCATATCATTAGGCCTCACAGCACCATCACCTTGGGCTCTTGGGTAATCATTCGAAAAACTTCTATTAGGAGGATGAGAAGACCCTTGGCCTTGATAAAACTAACCAACCCTTGAGAATTTGGAACATGCCATCAAAACAGGCCCTCTTGGCCTCATGACCCCTTCTCTTCCTCAATTTCTCCCCCTATAATTTTTTGGCATAAGTCATCAAGTGAGACAAATTTATTTTACTAACCAACATAGGGGTACGACATTCTTCACTTACCAAATTGGATACACCCATCACAAATATATTCATTCTAGATCTCAGCTTAGCAAAAACATATGGAGCATATTTTGAGAGATTGTTAAACTTGAAGGCATACTCCCTCACACTCAATGACCCTTGATTCAAATTCATGAAATCCACTAATTTGCCTTCCCTAGGCTCAAAAGTAAAGCACTTGTTGAGGAAAGTCACCTTAAACTCCTCCCATAGAAACACATTGTTGTTCCCCTTCTCCTCCTTCCATTGAGTATACCATATTTGAGCCACCCCTTTGAGTTGGTAAGATGCCAACTCAATCTTCTCTTATGACCTCACAATCATAATAGACAACATATTGTAAACCTCATCAATAAATTCTTGGGGGTCCTCATCTACTTTAGACCCATTGAACTCTGGCGGGTTCATCCTCATAAAGTCTCTAACCCGAGATGTCGTAGTAGGAGCATAAGAGGGTTCGACCCCTTGGTTAACTTGATTAGTAATAACTTAAGCTAGCAAGGTTAGAGCATCTTAGAGCTCACCATGACCCGGTTGTTCCTCGAGTGTGTGGGCTCTTCTTACTCTAGTGTTACGCATGATCTAGCATAGTAAAGAGCAATCATTAGGGGGGAAAAACCATACTTTACCTTCTATAGCATAATATAGAGTAAGAAAAAGGGAACATTTCCTAAAATGCCTCATAGTCTCTTACTCATAGTTGTGGTGCACAACACAACCATGAATAAGACTCTAATCAACGTGGTGTGTTGGATGTCGAGGAGCATTAACAACCTAGTGCTTTGATACCAAGTTTGTTACTACCCAAGGCTAGGACTTAGACGTGATACTACATGTCGTGACACTATATTTTGGTGAATGAGGAGTGTCGGTCCCTCTATATTAATTAGTGACATCGATTTGTCCCTCTTGATGACTTATGCCAAATAATTAGATGGGGAGAAGTTAAGGAAGAGAAAGGGTCATAAGGCCAAGGGAGTCTACTTTGATGGTAAGTTCTAAATTCCCAAGGGTGGTTGGTTTCATCAAGGCAAAGGTCTTCTGATGCTACTAATATGAGGTTTTCCAATGACAACCCAAGGGTCTAAGGTGATGGTGGTGTAGGGTCTATTGCTATATTTCCAAAATGTGGTAGATGTTGTGGTGGCCAATGTTTGAGGGCCACTAATACTTGCTATAGTTGTGAAGAAGTGAGTCATAAGAAGGTTGATTGTCCTTGTAATCAAAACAAGGGTAAGGATGTTCATCCACAGCACTGGGGTGCTAATGCAGTTCCTTTGGGGAGAGGAGGCCAACAAGGCGGCACCCCAAGGCAAAATTGGTTCTATGTACTCTAAGAGAGGCAAGAGGTTGATGAGGTGTTTGATGTTGTCACTGGTGTGTTAAAAGTCTTTAATTTTGATGTGTATGCATTGATAGACCCGGGTGTCACTCTTTCTTTTGTTACTCATTTTATTGACAATAAGTTTCATGTTGAGCCCAAATTGTTATATGAGTCTTATGAGGTTTCTACTCTCATTGGTGCATCTATTATTTCTAGAAAGGTCTATAGAAATTTCCCTTTTGCATCTTGCATAAAATGTTGCCTTGTGATCTTATTGAGTAGGATATCATTGATTTTGATGTAATTCTTCAGATGGATTGATTGCATGCATATTATGTCTCTAATGATTGTAGCAATCCTAGGGTCAAATTCCAATTCCCAAATTAACCC